>PYXC01000543.1:825000-895000 GCA_015244755.2 Tenualosa ilisha
TCCATGGACTCAACACACTACCATGATGCTTTGCAGACAAAATATGAAATGGCAAAAAATGGAGCCCTGCTAGTTAATTTATTGAATAAGCAAATGTGGTCCTCAAACTTAACAGAATAGCACTAACAGTTGGTCTGCAACAACTCTTTCTGTTGGCAACTTTCAGAGTATTTTCAGAGCTGAGAGACTCACTCACCCACACAAACACAGACCATTAATACATGTCCAGGCCTGTGGTCTGCACCCCATCTGTTGTGTACCCTCTGACTGACCTTGGCCTTCTGCAGGTTGTCCAAAGAGGCAGCCAGGTCGTCCGCCTCCAGCCGCAGGTTCTGCTTGTCTTTCTCCAGCTTGGCGCGGGCGCGCTGCAGGCCCTCGCACTGCTCGCTCAGTTCGGCCAGCGCGTCGCCGTGACGCTTTTTCAGCGCCGCCGTCAGCGCCTCGGCCTGCCGCGACGACTCATCCAGCTCGCGACGCAGACGCTGCATCTCCGCCTCACGCTTCTTATTCACCTCCATCTGCAGGAGAGAAGGAGGGAGGGAGGGAGAGGGAGGAGGAAGAGACAGACGGAGAGGGAAAGAGAGAGAAAGAAGTGCATAGAAGAGTGCATAGAAGATTAGAATGATAAAAGATGGAGTGATGAAAAAGGAAATGGTGGATGAGTATGTAGGTCAGGCCAGATAATCTGGAGTATGAGGGTGAGATAACCCAAAAGATGCCAGATTATACGTTAACCCAGACAGTGCATACAACAAGCCTGCAATGTTGCCTGGGAACTTGGTAAATATAGTCTGACTGTATAATCCACAGGACTCTCTGAGATCGGGTAAACATCTTTTCAAATGAGGCACAGTACGGTCAAGAGAGCCAAGGAGGGCAGAGGGCAGAAGGAGGGGTGAATGAGAGGACACAGACAGAGAAAGAGAGAAAGAGAGAGAGAGAAAAGGCAGACTAATGACAGGGAGAAGTGAAGGGCGCAGGCATCATGAGAGCACCTGAGAGGCCGTGGCCCCGCCAGCCTCCTCCAGCCGGTCAGTGAGGTCATCCAGTTCACGCATCAGGTCACAGCGTTGCTTCTCCACCTGACACACAGATGAGTTACAGACAGACACACAGGAGGAAGAAGAGAGTGAGCAAATACATAAACTCATACTTACACACACACACACACATACACACACACACACACACAAACTAAAGGGCTTATAGTTGATGACAAATGTATTGATACACACAGCATACCCACTGGTTAAAACCTGCAGTATGTATTCTGCAGAACAGTTGTGCATATTTGTGATGTTTGCTGCCATGAGTCGAGTCTCAGTTCCCAGAGAGGCTGTATCCCCAGCACAAAGCTTACTGAAGCAGTCTGGAGATCTCTAAGCAACGCAACTAGCCCTCTTGAGTGTGTCTTGCATTGTGTTTTTGAGCCCTCAAGGCCTCTCTCCTCTCAAAAATAAAACATTTCAACGTGGTAAACACATGGAGGACTCCATCTCCAGCTTTTGGATAGCAGATGGATCATTAAAGGAACAAACAAGAAAAGTCATCTGTTCTGGAGGATATTAAAGGCACTCAGTGAGAAAACCAAGCAGGTTTGTGTTTCATTTACTGCCCCTTTAAAAGCCATTGTAAAAAAAAGCCTGTAAACCAACACTGGGCCCATAATGCATGGTTTACCACTGCGGGGCAGCCAAGCAGGGTCAACATTGTAACTTCTTCATTCCCCAGGTACGGCTAAGGGGAGAACAGTGGCTTAAGTGGAGGCATGCTCCAGGGTGTGGCTTAAGTGGAGGCATGGCATCCCAGGCTCCAGGGTGTTTTGGGTTTGCCTGGGAATTTATTTGAGTTGATAAAGACCTAACAGTCTCAGTGCGCAGGCATCATTTGACCCCTGAGGGGGTTCTCAAGGGTTGACATGATCCCCGTAGGTCTGGACAGGAGTGACCCCTTTCCTGTGTTCTTTGACCTCTGAGGGGGTTTAGGAATGGGCCTGTTGTCAGTTTGATACACTGCATCACTAAAACGACTGTAGGTGTGTGCTTCTTGTTTTGCTCTTTCAGAATGGTGCTGTTGCCATTTTATGTTCCTCATGGTGCATGGTTGTGTGTGCATGCATGTGTGTGTGTGTGTGTGTGTGGGTGTGTGTGTGTGTGGACTTTTGGGGGTGTGTGAGCCTACTGTGTACAAATGTGTGTGTTCTCAAACACCTATAGAGTCCTTCTGCACGCAACATGCAACCTGGAATTCTTCTGCTGAGGATCCTGGAGCGAAATAATACCATCAGTTCCCCTCCTGATGCTATCTGGGACAACTGGGGGAGGGTGCGTGAGGTGCTGGTGGGTAGCAATACAATGAGAGGTCTGTCTGCCGAGGGGATGTTTGGTTAGATGGCCTGAGAGTGGCTTCTGGAAGGCGGGGTTGGTTCGGGGGGGGTGGAGGGCTAAGGATGGGGAAGGGGGTTAGATAGAGGGGAACTGCGTGTCTGTACTTGACACCCATGCTCCACTACGATTCTGGGGCATGGCGCGGGAGGAGCGTCGTTCCATTAGAAATGCCACCCAGAGTGCATGGAACAAGAAAAAAAAGGAAAAAAAAGACACGGGCAAAAACCCCGCCATGTGGAGGTATGTCACCCAGTCCACCTTGATCCGCCGCGCCTGGAAACATGTGCTTCGCTTGCAGGCATGGCAAATAACTGACAACCAATGAGGGATGTCATGAGGTTAGGCTGTAAAAAGGATGAAAAGTGGCTCCCCACTTGCAAATAAAGTTAGACCATTTTAGTTGTCAAAGAAAGATTACATATCTTTTCTCCTAAAGAGCAATTTCGAAAACCTGTGCATGTTTGCTGTTTTGATAACCTGACCACATTTAAGGTCTTTCTTAGAAACTGCTGCCAAATGTCTGGAAGTGAGGTGCTTCCATCTCAGCTATCAACAGAGCGAGAGTGTGTGATGTGTGGTGTAGATAAACCTTTAAGCGCTTACAGCTGGTTTAGCTTGTGTGCCACATCTCAACAGGAACTGATAGCGCAGGTTAAACTGGAAGTCATAGGGCTCTCGGCGGGGCCTGCGGTTTTGATGGACAGTTAGTCATCCTGTGCTCTGATTGAAAACACTTCTCTTCTCTCCTTCGCTTATTGTCACATGTGCAAATGATTCCAGTGCACCAATAACCCCCCTCACTCACACACACTCACACACACACACACACACACACACACACACACACTCCTCTCTGCTCTGCTCCCCTGTCTCCTCCCGTGGTCTGTCCATCATGTGCCTAGTCTCTCCTTGGGGTGCCCGGGTCTCAAATGCATGCCATCCATTGGCTGCCGCTCTGGCATTTCCTACCTCTGCCCAGCAATAAGTCTCAGAAATCAGACTCTCATTGTTTGTGCAGAGCAGATGGGGTTTAGCGATAGAAAGAAGTGAGTGGACGGGTCAGAGTTTGTGTGAAAGTTTGTGAAAATGTGGATTAAAATCCACATGAGAGAAATACAGTTTCTGCACAGGTCCATACGGATACCACTGGGTTTGGGAATTATTATTTGACAGCTGATAATTGTTCTCATGCACGTGAGGAAGTGACAGATAACCACTTTATTCCATAGCATAACACAGCATCTCTTTGTGGGAGAGTGATGGCAGAGCTGGCCTGACTCCTCAAGTGAGCTGTGAGATTTACCTTGGCTCTTATGGCTCTCTCTGCCTCCAGCTCCTCCTCCAGCTCATCAATGCGCACCTGATGAAGGAGAGAGAGAGAGAGAGAGCAAATGGGAGAGAATAAGAAATAATTTGTAAATTTGAACTTACAAGAAATGCATTTCTTTGAAACCACTAGTGGCTGTGAAATATCTGCTTTTTTTCATGTAATTTTATTCTGATGACATGAGTGATTACCTAGCCTGGCTGTTTCCAGGGAGTCAGCCAGAAGGCCTAATGACTCTCACCTAAGTGATGCCTGAGGCACCTCATTAACTCCAGTGATGTCTTTAAAACATCCCTAAATGTAGGCACACTTACATCAGCTCCCAAACAGTGGGTCACTGTCAGACCCTAAATGAATTTAGGACAATTCTACAGTTCCTAAATCTATCCATAGTGTATTGTGAGCGAGACCACTATGGTGAAATATACCCCAATATTCAGCTCACGGTGTTGAATGCCATGATTAGGCTTTAATGAGTTTACATATAAGTCACCTCAAATGACTGTTTATCATAGCCATGCTAATGGCAGCTATTAATGTGAAGCAGAGATAATGCCTAATTTACCACTTCCAAATGTCAGTAATGATAACCCAATCAAACACACTCATGAATTACACATAAGGGCTTGCCAATTCTTCACCTCTGATAGACCCAAAGCAGAGCAATTAGCCATGTGCTTAACACCGTTAATTACATTGTGGCCGGCAAAGCTGTTAGCGTTGCATTCGATCATTAGCCTACCGTCACATGCCAGCATGGCAGGTTAATGAGCTGTAATTGAAACATTGTAGTCATTCTAATGCTCATTGTGGTTTTATCTAAGGAGCCAACTGAGATTGCTTTAAAATGGTTTGCCGATTAGACTGTTTTGGGGTCACGTTGCTGCTTTCACTCAAATATGGTCTACATAGAAGTATCATTAACCCCTGAAACAACAGTTATTTCTTTTCAGAGAAACCTTCCTGAGGACGAGCTTTCTGAGAGGAGAAACGTCTTAGGAATCCAAAACAGTCTGGGTTGTTACCCTCATCTGCATGAGTTAAAAGAAAAAGCTTAAGATTTATCGTTCTTTCAAAACTCACAGTACATTTGCACATATCAAATACTCACCTTATCAGTGGCTTGTGAGGCCACCAGCCTGACCCAAGGCCAGAGTCATAACTTGAGTTGCAGTGCATAAATTGCCGACTGCAGTGCAGTGGTTTCTAAAGCATTAAACCACAGAGAAGACCAGCAGATTGACTGAATGGGGGGTGCTGAAATTCCTATTCTCATAAAAAAGGCTCCAGGTCAAAACTACAAATCTGCCATTCCATTCAACCTCACTCACTCATCCTCCACATCCACTCATCCTCAAATTACAAAGTCTGCTTTGCACCTCCTTTAAGCAGTCTGTTCTCTCTCTCTCTCGTTATCCTTCTTTTCTTGTTCCTTCCCACTGAAATTCTGAATCTGTACCCCCCCAAACTCTAACTTTCTAACTTTTTTCTTTCTCCCACATTCTATTCATGTCTCTTTTTCTTTTCATTCCTTTCTTTCCTTACTCACTCTCTCCCCTTTCTTTCTCTCTCTCTCTCTCTCTCTCTCTCTCTCTCCGGTGGCTAGAATAGACCTAAGAGAGAGAGAGATCTATCTGGGACAGAGAGAGAGAGATATCTATCTGGGAGTCTCTCTGGGCTGGCTCTGCTTCAGATTTATGATCAGAGGTGTTGGGTCTCCTGGCATGTAAGTGGCTATCTCAGCTTTCTATCTTGTTGTGTCTGTGTCAGGAACTGTGTCTGACAAGCAATATAGCTGGAGGACATCCTGTAACACACACACACACACACAAAACAGAACCACTGCAGTAGAAACCACCAGCAGTATCAGGCCCACACACACGCACATACAAACACACACACGCGCACACACGCACCAAGCACGCACGCACACACACACACACAGATAGGTATACAGATGAAGATATTAAGAGGGACATTAGCAAAAACCCTATTTACATCCACACACAGAGACAGAACAACAGAGAGATGGTATTTAACATCACAACCACAAACATCTATTCTATAAACACACATGCACACACATGCACACACACACACTTGCATAACACAACCACAAAGACTCTAGGTAATTACAAAAAAATACCTCTCTCAAAACAATTTCACTCTTTTCTCTGAACGTAGCTACTTTGAATAACTTCATGCCACAAAAGCCAATAGAACAAGCAGGCACTTGTATTAACCGCCGCCAAAATAAACTCAAAGCCTGAAAAAGACCTGAAGAGTCCTGATTTAGAGTTGGAAATCCTCAGCCTACTTTACTTTGTGAATCACCCAGACACAGGGAGGAAGACAGAAAAAAACATAACAGGTGAGAGAGAGATAGAGAAAGAAAGAAAAAAAGAAAGAAAGAGAGAGAGAGAGAGATAAACACTGAGAGAGAGAAAAAACAACAAAATAAAACGTATAAAAGACTCACATGCCAGCGCAGGACCTCAGCAGAGAGCACAGCCATAGTCAGCAAGCAGCAGTTACACTGACTGAGAGCAGCATGCATGCATGCGCGCACGCACCACACACACACACACACACACACACACACACACACACACACACACTTACTTTGGTGTGCTGGCAGGCAGGGACACGCACACACACACCACTAAGCAAAGCTAGAGCTGCGGTACACTCTCATCAAGACCCCCACACACCACACCCCCCCTTCTCAAGACCTCCTCACTCTCAAAACAAGGCACAGGCACCCACCCACACACACACACACACACACACACACACGCACACACAAACACTCTATCACTCACATTCACAGCGCAATGCAGGCACACACACATATCTACCGTATATACACACTAAATGTTTATTGTTTATATTTATCTACATGGTCATTTTTGTCTCCGTCTCTCTCTCCCTTGCAATATCTTCTTATCAGCCTGTCCTTATCAGTTTTAAATACAGCAAAAAAAGAAGTTTAGAAAAGGGAGCTCAATGTCAGCATCTGATCTTTGTCAGTATTTTTATTTGCCACTCACTGCAACCAGCATAATTATCCCTGCACTTACCATTTGAAAACGATTTCTGCTGATAATGATGGGGAGACATTAAGGTTAGGAGCCTATTTGCCATTTATAAGACCCTTACTAATATGGAAACACTGAGTGAGTAACATTTAAGGACTCCGAACTATCAGTCAGCACAGAATCAGCACTTCTCATTAAAACGGGCAAGAGAAAGCTAGTATTAGCCTCCTTCTTTTTCCACACTGTTTCAATAGCACATTTACAAAATTGTCTACAGCTCCAATTCTGCCGCATTAATAAAAAAGGATTTTAAATTGTGTTCATGTGTGAGACAACCAGCCTGAGGCACAGCTGTTTGTGTGCGTGTGTGTGTGTGTGTGTGTGTGTGTGTGTGTGTGTGTGTGTTTGTGCGTGTGTGTGTGTGTGTGCGTGTGGGCCGCATTAGCAGAGTCATACTGATATCCCAATCTGACTTGGAAATGACATGGAAAACACGATTAGGCCTACCTGTCAAAAAGCATACCAAACCAACAGCACTGACAAGAACAAAAAATTACTTATATGACCACCTACTCTACATGCTCTGTCTCTCTCTCTCTCTCTCTCTCCTTCTCTCTCCTGTCTCTCAGCGGGGCAATATGGCCGTGTGGGTGTATTTAGAGATCCTGCATCTAAACGGCTCCATATGGAGCGCCACAGGAAAATAATCACATCGAGGGTTCAATTATTAGACAGACCGTTGGCTGGCCCGATCTGTCGACAGCTGCTGTCACTGGCCGATTTTATTCCTCGCCGAGCGGTCGGGTGAGGTCACGTCTCGAAACCTCCAAACAGGATTAATCATCCCATCACTAATTAAGCTAATCAAGACAATTTAATGAATGTGCTCACTCACAGACAGATGAGGATATTGGTCTTGCATAAGATATTATTTCTCTGTCACGCATGAGAAATATTTCCTGGACCGTATGTATGCTCTTCATCATCATCATCATCGATAGAGGACAATGAAATTCGTGTTGTTTTTTTTACCAGTACTCCAATAAGAGAAGTAAAGACAGTCATGAATTCTTCAAAAGAGTCATGTCCTGTCAAAGAATTTGCATCCCACCAATGTCCCATGTGTTAGTCAACTGTCATGCTGAGCTTTTGTTGCTACATCAAAGACAACACTGACCAGCTGGTAATATGGAATGACTTTAGTCAACATGATGCAGACAAATGACTTGACATTACTTTAGTGGAACTAATTTTAAAAATGCTGTTTTTGCATCTGCTTTTTGAAGTAACTTATTGTAAGCCGTTGCGTGCCACGGCTCGAGTGTAATGTTGGATATTTTTTTTTGTCTTCCAACTCTCTGATGTATCAAAAAATGTGGAGGAGGTAAGAAAAAAAAACCCAATTAGCTGAGCTTTTGTTCTGAACTTCTCCACCTGGGCTCCGGCCTGAGAGCGAGGGGGCGGCACATAAAGACTGCATTGTACAGGAGAGGAGGAGGGAGAGAACGCAGGGTCCTGAAGTTAAAAACAAAAAACTGAAATAACATGTCCACTCTCTCCGACAGAGATTAGTTTTCGGGGTCCCCCTCACACGCGTACATAACAACTGGCCCCCTCGCTGCACAAAGACCTCTGTTGTTTTGGCCGCCTCCCTGCCTTTGGGGGTGTTAATGGATGGTGGGGCGGAGGAGCGTCTGTGGGTTAGCTGACTTAAGTCTTCCCCTCAAGTCTTGATCTCCATTACTTGATTCAGTATCTTCACGACACGACTCCCACCATGTCTGAGTAAATGTGTGCGTGCGTGCGTGTGTGCGTGCGTGTGTGTGTGTGTGTGTGTGTGTGTGGTGACAGGGGGAGGAGGGGGGGGTGTCATCTGTCACTCAACTTAATTGCCTAATTAAATAGGATTGAGAGTGCTGTCATCTTTGTCTGTCAAGCCGTAACTGATACTCGACTGAAAGGTTGTCCACATCACACCAATCACGGCTGATGGGAGCACCTATCGAGTGAGTTAACCCTCCTTAGGAGCAATGAGAGAATGGAGACATCACCCCGTTAGTCCCACACTGCAGTGACAGAACTCACACGTCATGTGTATCTCCTCACAGCACTCCAGGGCTTGGAATTACTAAGCAGAGCGGAGAAAGCAATATATTTCATCATCTTCAATCTGAAATACACTTGAGACATGGGACATGTAGTCTTTTACTTGTAGTTCATGAAACCTTCACGTCACCTGCCAGTCACCACTAACAATACAATAAGTTGACACTGTGTGTAATCCATCACACTGACTACAATTTGTGAATATGTAGTGAATTAGTGAACCTCTTAAGACAGTAAATAATGGATGACATAATAAATAAAACAAATGACTACAGTGTGATGTTTGCTTTTCAGACTTCAGAAAGTACAACAGTAAGATTTACTTGACCCTAATGTCCTTTTATAGAGCACTGTACTGTTAAAGTTTGAGAGCCCAAAATCCATTTAGGCTGGGTTAATCTCCTGCAAATGATATGAAGCAATGAGCAGTGTTATTGTTAGTGTAAACCCTTGCCAGTACTGCCAGTGTGAAAGCCACAAAGCAAAACAACCTGCCCCCCCCCACCCCCATGACATAACACTGGAATGAAAGCTACACCAGCTCTGTTTTTCCCCTGGGTACCGCCTTAAAAGGCATTTTAACACCTACAGCAAATGAAAGGTTGCATTGACAAGGGTTAAACTCCTACAGGATGTCACGCTGTCATTCCAGCAAAGCACGTGGACGGCCATCTGAAATCTATGCCCCCTCCCCCGCCGCCACCGCCGTCATCAACAGCAGCTTCAGCGAATGCCCACCGAAGTCAAATGAGGGGCAATTCAAGTCTTACCAGCAGACAATCTGTGTTGACAGGCTCACTTTGTTATCGCTTTAGTAATCAGTGAATAGGCTCTACAGCTAAAGATCCCAGCCGCAGGGCATTTGGGGTTGAAACCACAAGAAACAGCGGCATAAGTCCCACCCATGCATACCCCAACACACTCCCCCATAAGCGTCCCCCCTAACCAGTGCTGTGGAATGGGTCTGAAGATGGTTATCAGCTTATATGTTCCCCAGGTATGTTTTTGCCATCTCTGTTCGGGCTGGGGGTCGGGGGGTGGGGGCAGAGAGAGGTGCGGGCTCACAAATCAGAGCCTGAACCCCAGCAGTGCTGAAAGACAGGAATGCCACCTCCTCTCTCTCCCTCCCTCCCTCCCTCCCTCCCTCTCTCCTTCTTCCTCCTCCTCCTCCCCCTGCTCCTCCTCATCTTCCCCTCTCTCCTGTCTTCCTCTTGGCAACCCCCTTTCCACATACACACACAGCACAGTACAGTATCACACACACATATGCAACATCCAAGTCCCCCTGTTGTCTCAACACACACACACACACACACACACACATACATACATACATACATACACACACACATACATGTGCACTCAAAGACACTCCACCTCCCAAACACCACACACACACACATACACACACACACACACACAGATGCACACTCAAAGAAACAATACACACACACAAACACACACACACACACAGATGTACATTCAAAGACACTCCACCTCCAACCACCACACACATACACACACACACATATACACACACACACACACACACACAATTTCGGGCCTCACCTGGAACTCTTTATTTTTCCTCTGCAGGCTGATGTTCTGGCTCTCCTCGGCCTCCAGCCTGATGTTGGTGGAGGTTATCTCCAGATCTTTCCTGGCACGGAGAGAGGGAGAGGAAGAGAGAATCAGAGAGATGAGGGGGGGCAGAGATGGTAGAAAACAGAAAAAGGTGAGTTTGAGAGTGACAAGGCTAATCAAACCGACACATGCTTCCTTGTTTAACACGCTTGGCTAGAGAGCAGAGATGCTCCACGTCACCTCCTGCGAAAACATGAAGCCCATCAGATAATCCCTTTCCCCTCTGGGACCTCTCTCTCTCCCTTCCCATCTCTCAAACTACCTCCGAGAGCCAAACAGTCCTTCCCCAAACACTCTCACTCAGCCTGTCAACGGGTCCACTAACACACAGACACACACACAGAACACACACACACTGAACACAGTCCATATTTGTGTTTACAGTCAGAATGTGTTTGATGTGATCTCCCACTGAGCCTGGGTCTCACAGCAAACTGACAGAGTGCCGGCTCCACTGTAAACTCATATCAGGCCATGCAAGCCAACAAGTCAGGACAATACTCTACGCCCACCGGCATCTTACCTCATCCCACACTAGATAAGAGTGCAGGACACACACACACACACACAAACACACACACACACACACACACACACACACACACATAAAGTACAGAGCACCAACAGGATCATGTAATAGCCTTTAGAAAGACATCCAAACATCTGTTTCTATGTAAGCCATGTATATCAGATCCAGATATATAAAAATTACTTTACGGTCATTAAGCAGATATTCACTATGGGACAAAAGGGGGTCTAGGATTTGCTTAGAGTAGAGGGATATCTAGTTTCATTATGTTGTAAAAAGACTGTCTAATAATTAAAACATAAACATACTGATAAAACAAATAAAATAACAAAAAACTAAAGTATGTTTCTGATTATAATCACTGAACACCCTTTAACTGCAGGAGTTTAACAAGATTCCATGAAAATGATAAGAATTCCCTATAAATTTTCCTTTAGTCAGTGAGACACATAAAACAGCCACACCACACTGAAGACTGTTGCATGCAACATTAATGTTGGACAACATGTGATGCTATGAAAATGGCTACATATTTACACAATCATTGAAACATTTGAAACAGAACACACACAAACACAAACAAAACCGACTCTCTCTCACACACACACGCTGACTCACTTCTTAATGACGTCCTCCAGGCTGGCCTTGAGCTTCTCCATCTCGGTCAGGTTCTCCATGGTGCTCCTGGTGTCTCCCTCCAGCTTCTTCCTGCTGCGCTCCACCTCGCTCCTCTGCTTCCTCTCCTGCTCCAGTAGATACTCCAACTGAGAGGAGAGAGAGAGAGAGACAGAGAGAGAGAAAGACAGAGACAGAGAGAGAGAGTAAGGGTGGGTGGGGTGGGGGGGTGGGGGTGGAGAGAGGTATGGATAGACAGGTGAGGAAACATCTGACATTGATCAATGACAATGCGATAAATAACGCTTGGGCTTCGAGTCCAAACAGAGCTGTTTGGAAATACGTGCCCCGGAGACATCGCAATGAGTTGTCCAGAGAAAGACACCCAAGAGGACAGAGCCAGTAAGAGGCTATCAATTACAAGATGAATTCATTTTATAGCTAATTTGTTTACTTAAGCCACAAGTGAACATATGGTGGCTGGTTTCTGTCATGTGTTTTTGAATGGCTGTTGGACAAACACAAAAAGACAGACGGTGCCATAAAAACAGCGCATCAATCTGGAATTGAAGTATTAAGTAAAACAAAACAAAATTAAACAAAACCAAACAAAACCACTTCCTCGGTAAAACCTGAACTGAGCATGCACTCGGATCAAGCAAGCAAGTAAGTCAAGCAAGCTCAAATCAAGCGTGAAACTACATGCAAACCCATGCTGTCACTGGCCAGCGCCCAGACTTACATCCTCTGTCTGCACCTGTAGCTTGGCACGCTCCTTGGTCAGGAGGTTGACCTTCTCCTCCTCACACTGCAGGTCCTCGATGGCTTGCTGCACACAGGATGGGGGAGAGAGGAGAGAGGGAGGGAGGAGAGAAACAAGAGGGATTGAATCTGGACTGCAGATGTGGAGAGGCTAAAGCCCCACTTATACCCCTCCAACACACACACACACACACACACACACACACACACACACACACACACACGAACTCATGGTTGTCCATCCACCCTCCACCTCAAGGGAAGCTGGACTGCTGATTTGAAAGGGCTTTGATGTGATATCTCCATTGGCTCTGTCTCAGACCGTGCAGAGGAAATTGGCAGCGTTAATCACCCACTTTAACACAGATAATACGTATACACTCAGGCTCTGAAGTCCAATGTGTCCCCGTGAAAAGAATACTAAAAGCATTTGTCTCTCAAAAATGAAGTGAAAACAGTGTGTCAAATGCGAGTGCTCGTACAAAATGGAAAAAAGGTGCTGTGAAAACAGAACAATGCTTTTATAGCACGACAAAAATGTTCTTTCTTCTTCAAACAATTGGTACTGGATTTGCCATCCCTTCACTTTTGGACAAACTCAATTTGAAGGCTGTTCTTCAAAGCAAAGATGCTCAAGTCCCACACACACTGAACATGGCAAGGCTCCACTACCGTTGCCCACCTGGCTGACCTTATTTCTCCTGCTTTTGTGTTCACTTAAATGGTGTGGGCACACTTAGGAGGTCGGCTTGTAACTCTTAAATGCATTGTTTTGTGTGTGTGTGTGTATGTGTGTTTTTTTTTTCAAAGCACAAAATGACTGGTTTGTGTAGATTAAGAACAGATTTGAGTTGAGCCCAGGACTATGGCAGGCCTGTACAGACAGAGGAGATCTGTCACGGTGCTCTCATTTCCAAACCCTGAGCTGTTTACTTAACATTACACAGAGGGCTGACACATTCAACAATTGAGCACTACATTAAAATTCTTCACTAGATTAATATAAAAACAACATCACTTAACATTACTGGTAAATAAAAGGACTGTGGGTGATTTAGAGCAATGACTATGACTAATGTTACTAATGCTTTACTGCAGTTGAGATGCTGGCTGAGAAATCTTGGATTCAAAGTGTAAATCCTTTTTTGATGGACCATGAACAGTCTGCCTAAATACATTCCACATAACCTGTGGAATCTCAATGAAATGCTTATCATGTGAAGACTGAAACTGTTTGAAACTGTCCTCTGACTTAGAGGTTATCATTTTTTTTTTCTTAAAAAAAAATATGTGGGATGGACAGTCACTTCTTTTAAGTCCCTTTCCAGGTTTCCAGTGCAGTGGAAAATATGATTTTCTTTTGCTAACCACTGCCTCTGAGCTCTGATCTGTGTGCACTAACACCAAACTGGTCTTCCAGATGGGTCTGTGCCTGTCGCTGACGTCTGAGCATCAGCGACAGGCTTGTTGTTGTCGAGTGCCGCAGAGAGTCCCCCACAAGGGTGACCTTGACACGGCAAATGCAAAGACAGAGTCCAAACTATCTTGCATGTGTGTGTGTGTGTGTGTGTGTGTGTCGTCGATTTGGACTGAGATGGAGAAAACACAACTTGGGAGTCTTTTTAACGAGCGAACAGACAAATATGTAAGTGCGTGAATGTATGCAACATCCATCCACACATACGCACGCACATACACGCACACACACACACACACACACACACAGACACTGCAGACAAACAAGGGAATGTATAATGCCAAAGATAACAAGATAGGGCACATAAAATGATGGTGCAGCTATATCCTGTCTCATAAACACTGCTGAATTGAGATGACAGAAAAGATTTTTATTTAACCCTTAAGGCACCTCCCGTCTTTTAACAGCAAACCCCAAGTCATGACTTATTATTGTACTGCCTATTATTCACCATGAGGTATTGTGTATGTGCCTTCAGCTTAAACTACTCAGAATAACTTTTTGTTGCAGTTAGGAGGACCAGTTTCCCTATGAGCACTAATGCTGATTACATGCTTCTGTTTCTCAGGTTTACACTCCAAACTTCCACTCCACACACACACACACACACACACACGCACACACGAGAGCCCCTTGTTATGCAACATACACCGAGTCTCACCTGGCTGAGCTCGACCAGGTGTTCCTTCTCCTTCTGGAGTTTCTGCAACAGGTCCTCCCTCTGCAGAAGTTCCTCCGTCAGCTTCTTCACGCTCAGGTCTGCGTTCTGAAGCCCAAGAGGGGGGAAAACGGCACGCCACTCGTGAACAGACACTTCAACTATTCAGACATTTCCCAATCGTTTTAGCTTTGGCAGATTTTCTCTTCTTCTCGTGCTGTCAGCAGCCCCACGCAAGTATCCATTTCACGCATCAGAAGCTACTCCTAAACTATTAACCTTCGCTGAGAGCGGATACTTATTATGTTCTTACTCTTGACATCAAAGAGAAAAAAAACATGCTTGTGGTGGCTTGGGTGGATGTAGACAGGAGACAGGGGTGAAGGAAGGGGTGGGAGAGTGTGTGTGTGTGTGTGTGTGTGTGTGTGTGTTGAGGCCTGTTCGGTGTTTGAAAAGCAGATGGAGATAGGGAGAGGGTAGAGGGAGAGGGGGGTTGTACAGATCCTGCAGCACTTTCATCCTAAAATTACCACTGTCATCTTACCACCTTTAGCGCTTAGGGGCATCTTATGACACACTAAAAGCAACATAAATAAAAATAAAGTTGGTAAAAAAGAGCTCATTTTTTGACCGAATTTGACTTGACTTTGACAGATGTGAATTCTGGGAAAAACGTTTGGTCTGAAATCTATTCATTTCAGAAATAAAACCATTAATAAAACAGAAATAAAAAATCTCTTAAACTGATTCTCCAAAAGTCAGGAAAATCAACCCCTTTGTAAAAACAATACTGCACCAGATGAATGTATACATCCACATAGGGCAGAAAAAATTCCAAAACACCACTGCATGTCATAACAGGGTGAATTCAGCCCAAATTATTCAAAGATTGCTTGTGCATCTACATGCCTCTTCTCCTGCAAAGATTCAATACATTTATGTCTTCACTGCACATAAAAGCCATGCCATGTTAAAGACTCCTCTAATGCAGTATAATCCACATTTACACTGGCTTGCTGCTATGGTAACAGGCAACACAAATAAAACAGTGTTTAATAAGAGCATTTGAATCACGCTTTAAGAAATTTTACACAGCGCAGGTCTAGTCTTGCATCCCTTCTAACCCAGTTCACTTTTCTTCAGATTCCACCTTCAGGGTCATGCCACCTGACAGTGGGCATGTGGATTGACACGTTTTTTTATTTTCCAAGTCGCTTCCGAGAAAAAGTTCACACATGGAGACCTCAAGCCTGAGATGAACCCAGTGATTCACCAGGATGAGTCACTCGCTGTCACTCCACTAAACAGACACGGCTCCCTGAAGCTGAGCTTCAGCATTCACAAATAGGCTTTGACATTACCGTCCATCAAGGGTCTAGGACTGCAGCTGCAAACTTCGTCCTCTAATCAGAACAGAGGAGTTGACAGCTAAACCAGTCAAAGATTTAAACCTACTTACAGTAATAATAGAAGGTAATAAACATACCTCATAAGAGTGTAATGTCACACTGGCACAAACACGGCTATGTAATGGCATAACAGTCTGAGTGGTAGATTGACACTCACTAAAAAGATGTTGAGAGAATCTTCACATTCTAAGACTGATGATGCAAGCAGACTCCCAGAACATTCTACAATAGGAAATGAAGCCATTCATGCTGAGATCTACGTGTGCCATATTGCAGCATACAGTGCATGTATCCAGATACTGAAACGGAGACAATTCAGAGAGCATCTCTAGTTCACCCACATATCACAGTATCAGCAATGCATTATAGCTGCTTCAACCTCCATGCCGTCTCCCTAGTCTCCCTCCATCCCTCCGTTTCTCTAGTCCTTCCTCACCTGTTTGTCCCTCTCCACAACGCCAAGGGTGCTCTCCAGCTCCTCCAGGTCGTGTCTCAGGCTGTCGCACTCGGCCTCCAGCCGGTGGCGCTGGGCGTGCAGCTGGGCGGTGGTGACTTCTTCCTCCTCCAGCCGCTGATTCAGACCCGTCACCTGAGCCTCCAGCTCACGCCGCGCCACCGCCAGCTGAACACACCGCTGCTCCGCCTGCTGCAGGCTCTCCTGCTCCTGGGGAGGGGGAAGGGGGGAGGGGGGAGGGGAAGGACAGGAGGGAAAGCAAGGAGAGGAGAGAAGATGGAGGGGAAAAGGGGGGAAGGGTAGAATATGACGAGTGAAAGTTGGAAGAAGAGAGGAGAAGATCAGAGAAAGTTAAGTTTGGATTATGAAGGAGTTTTGTTTTTTTAAGAACTACACATGCTAACATGCTAGAGGTTCTTCTGGTAAAAGAGTCAGAGGACAAGGAGAAGAAGGGGAGAGGAGGAGACAGGAACAGAGTTTAGAAGCAGGGTTGAGGATGAGGCTGTTGGGAGAGGGAGACAGAGGTCATCTCTGTACTCATCCATTGACTGGCTCTGCAGAAGGTGCCCAGGATACATAGAACAGAGAGAGCGAAAGAGAGAGAGAGAAGACAAAGAAGAGTTTGAGGAAAGAGAAGAGATAAGGGTGTGAGAAGATGAGAAGAGGGAGGACGGTATGGAAGAGACTCAGAGGAAAGGTGAGAAGAAGGGAAGAGGAGAAGAGAGGAAAGAAAAAAAAAGCCTCTCTCGCATGCAGTGGCAGTTTCTCCATAAAGATGAAAGACGTCCCAAGAGTTCAGAAGTATCAAACGCAGCCACAAAAAAAAAAAAAAAAAAACGACACACGGTAAAGTAATACATCTTACCGCACAGAAGGCTGATGAAATGTGGTTTGAACCCCAGGACACGTATACTGTATCCCAAGACACAAATGCATATATATGTAGACGTTCCACCAGTGACGTGCATATAAAAAATTATTTATCTGGTCAAGACTGGTCAAGTCAGGACAAAAAAGGAGACTGCTAGCAGCTGGGGCCGATATGAAATGCCTCAGCTATGTTGTGAGCTTATACTTGAATTCATGCACCAGTCATTAGGGTTGAAAATATCAGGGCAACGTTACACCAGCAGTTAAGAGATTATGCAGACCACCGCACTGATATTTTGCTTTCCATAAATGTACTTCATGCCTGTCGCTTTCTGTTTGACTCAGCCTTTCAGCTCAGAAAACCTCTCGAATCTCAACACATCGAAGGCAGACACACGCAGAAACACACCAAAGGCAGAAATACTGTATTGACTTGGGATTTACAACAAGAGGGTTTTCATTTTATAACATGATTTCTTAACATTTCTCATACCTTATATTTTCAACAGGCTAAGTTACTTTTAAGATCCTCTAGCATAGCACACCAAACACATTGCTGCTCACCCCAAGTTTATGGAAAGGAACCTTCTCGCATGGGAGAGGCTTATAAGACTGATTCATAGACTCCTATATTTTTTATGGTGATGATTTCTTTACCATCCTATGCGCAGCTGCAATTGTGGTATTTGGTGGTTCTCCAAATCCTTCAGGTGTATTTCTCACCTGTAACTGTAGACTATCCTCTCCCTCTTCAGCCATGAATCAAACTTCTCATGACATACACACCCTCTGCATTTTCCATCAGCAATCACTTATTCAGTATATCACACACAGAAAAACAGTACAGAAGCTACTCTCATCTACACATTACACCCCCCCCCCCACACACACACACAGAAATACACTTAGATAAGCCACTCGTGGAAACACACACGCATACACAGAGAGAGAGAGAGAAAGAGAGAGAGAGAGAGATTGACACCAACACAAGAAAATACCTACAACAGTCAATTGATGCTGAAGGGCTGTGCTAAAGCTATCCCAGTCCAGGTCATCTGAGTCAGGTTCACCCTGTATCCCATTGGCCTCCCTGCAGTCCTCTGAAAGGCAGTGGCACGGCTGAAGGTCTACAGACATCCCCTTCAGAGACAGACACCTTCCAGTGTTCACACGCAAGGCTCTCCTCGTTTGCTCCTCTTGGATAAGCAGCAGGCACAGAAGCAGGAGCACAGAGCAGTAGCTAAAGCACCACAATCCACAGGTCTCCCACAGGTATGCAGGCAGCATACAACCTTCCCCGTCCAGCCAACAGAGCCGTACAGTAGATCCCCAGCGTGTCTCTGTGTGTGTGTGTGTGTGTGTGTGTGTGTGTGTGTGTGTGTGTGTGTGTGTGTGTGTTTTTGATCCGCCAGCTCACCCTTTGTTTGGGTTCCTCTCCACGCTGTTATTGCCTGTCCTTCGCCATGTTCTGATTCATCTCTCTGTTGTTCTACCTCTTTCTCTCTCTTTCTTATCCCTCTTCCCTTTCTCTGCTCAATAAACAGCTGCCCCTCTGTTTTGATTCCTATCTCAGGGTGCTCTCAAAAAAGCTTAAGAAGAGCACGCATGGCTAGGTCTGGGTATAGTCCATGCAATAAATGAGTCTACAAGCTCTTTTTGCCTCTTTCCAGAAACAGGTGTTTTCGTCCCGGTGTCTGAGAATCCCCCTCGGGACCTCGTCCAGTGGAGAGTGTTGGGTGACAGAGGACTGTGTGAATGAGGGTCGTGTTCTACTGTTCATCTCTTGTAACTGTAGACATGATATTATCATATCAATCAGCCAAAGAATGGCAGAAAAAAAGAAAAAAAATATCAGGGGACAGAGGGGTGTTTTGTTTGTTGAAAATTGGACTTTTCATCTCATTTGTGATTTGGTGAAAAGGACCCACATATCAACAGCCCACAGGGCCTGAACAAAGCAACGCCATTCATGGAGACCCGGTGGAACAAAAGGGATATTGTATCCATGTTTACTACTAACGTTGTTTTTGAATGAACTACCCAGACTGTGTACACTGGGCATCGACCTGATGGGCTGAGAGGTTCAGAGAGCACTGGCGATAACATCAAAACAGGTGGCACCAAGGATAGACCTGATTCAGCCCATGACTCCATTCAGGTCAAGAAGAAGAAAAAGGCTCTTCTTCCCATTGAGCATCACCCAGCTGGGCTCAGACAAAATTGTTTCATGTTGGGGCGTCCCATCAAGCCCACATTGAGCAGTGATGGCATGCCCTCATGAGAAGGCTTGAGACAAAACAACTCCAGTGACTGTCTGGTCCTTTCTCATGTGTGCCATTGAGGAGCCCTTTGGCATCAAACTATGTGCCATTTACGCCCACGACGACAAACACACACACACACACAGTAGACAAAACATGCTCAGACGATGGCTAGTCAGCGGCACTGGTTGTAGCACAGACAATTGGACTACCTTTTTTAGCTTGTAGGCCGTAAATTTTTACAACTGCACCCTGGTGCAACAGTATGCTTTGGAAAGGTCACAAGAATGCTGTAAACCCATCATAAACTCCTTTCTTTCATTTACTCCTGGACTTCTTTTCACTTTTGCTAAATTGACAGTGTTGGAAAGTTGGAGAGTGAAAATTTGAGGGTTGTGTGTTCTTTGAGTGAGACGTTGCTGTGGGTCTCCCCCCCCCCCCAGCTACCAGTGGCATGTTAGTTACTTCTGGAAAACATTAAAGTATCATGGGAAGTCCCGTTGAATAAGCTGCTTGCTTGATGTGTATGCTTAAATGAGCAGTACTGTTTACCTGAGGTGTCTCGAAAGTTTAATGCCAAAAACCCTCATTCAAAATATTTATCTTTCTTCGGATGGCTTAGTGCAAAACTTGGGTCAGATGCACTGTGAAACTAGAATTCAGTGGCAGTATTTACCAACATCCAAGATTATTTTTATCTGCACATGTTTAGTTTTATTCAGCTGTAACTGATTTGAGAGCAGATCAGATGGTCACAGATCTAGCAAGCCTGTGCATACAAACACACATAATATGACACAAGATGAAAAATAAATGGTTTAAGTGGAAGGTTGATGGTTTACTGAATGCAAATTCTATGTATTGCATGCATGTGTGTATGATGGTCTGATCATCACTGATAAGGACTAATATACTAATACCAGAATGAAGGCATTCAAAATGCATAGTAGGAATAGAACAAAGAGGACCAGTGCACGGACCTCACAGCCATCACGTAGGAAGTGCCATGGTTGATTTATTCATTGTGGAACCAAATGAGATACATGCCAAATGAATCTCTCCTCCTCCTCCTCTTCCTCCTCCTCTCTGGCCACAGCTACAGCTAACTCTGAAGGAGGACATGGGCCTCGCTCACAAATCTTGCCCCAGGCCCCAGAAAACGGGTCCAGACCTTAAAGTTTTTCCACATGCTAAAGTAGGGCATCTGGATATTTCTGGAAAAGTGTTTGCTCTCATTTCGCATTATCAATTACCGAGACTTAAAATGGTGGGCTCCCATGACTTGAGTTTTGTATTTTACAGTAATGTGAAATTGAACTTGTGGTCTGTGTTTTGGACCAGGTTTGGGCCAATGCTAATCTTTTGTCCATGCGTGCACTGTATGTTATTTATACAGATATGATGTTACACACACTCTTGTGTTATTTACTACATTCACAATCTTAAGTCTGTCATCAACAGTAAAGTAGCATAATGTAATCTGTCAGGAAGAATAACAGAAGCAAAACTGTGCTTTCAATAAATAAATATTCAGGAGTCAGGGGGGCAATTTAATCAGCCCTGGGAAATGAGTAAGATGCACATACGGACCGAGAACCAATGCCATAGGGACGTGACCAGATATTCAAACCAGACTGCTCTATAAGCAACGGAGTATACAAACGACCTGGCAGAGCTCTAGATCATCATGGCTTATTAAGATCCAGGAATCTGTCTTCTTTGGTGACAGCCCAGGGAATGCACCCCCCTCCCAAAAAAAAAAAAAAAAAAAACCAAGCCACTGAACTTTAGGCAGGGGAGAGAGCATGAGAAGAATGTGGAAAAAAGACGTATTTTTTCCACACTTGGAGGAGAAGAAAAGGGGTTTCATCATCAAGGTAACCAGGTCAGAGAAGTGTAGCACTCTGATAGCTCTGCTTAAAGTCTCTCCAATGTGCCTCGGTTACTCAGGATACTGCCAGCACCTCATCCTCGCATGCTGAGAGACCACAAATAACTACTTCTTACCAGTCGATTTTACTGTGCAAATAAAGACTAAATACTGGCGCAGGCCTGTGGCAACTACACTGATGTGCATCAAGCCACCATTTGTGCAGTTGTCAGTGAAAATCTAGAATTCAAGAACAAATATTAAGTCCCTGTTTGCATTATATATTTGCAGGAAATATTTCTTCATTACGTTCTTTTATTAGTTCTGCAGATGAACTGAGATTAACTGAGACAAAACTCTTCTCCGGGATTAAAGATTCTTATGTACATTTATATGGACTTCAAGGTCCCTCTGAAAAGTTGCAATAAAATGTGGCAATGTGAGGCAGGCCATTTAAAGCCCATAGGTGGCACAGAGGAATAGCTAAGCTGCAGGAGTTAGGGCCTGGAGTATCTGCAAATGCAATCAGCACTGGAAATAATCACAGCACTTGGCTGTGAGTGGCGCATGTGGCAATTCATCTAGTGCTGGTAAAATGGCTTGTTGCTCTCTCTCTCTCCCTCTCTCTCTATTTCTCTCTCTCTCCCTCTATCCCTTTCTCCCCTCTCTCCTCTTCAATTTCCACCCCTTTTCCATCCCTCTTACATTCTCTAAGTAAAGCCCTAAAGCACTATCTCTATCCCAACAAAACAAAAGACTCTTCCATCCCCAAAGCAAATAAGTGCCAAAGCAATAACTTTGACATTACACTCTCCTGCCACTGCACTCATCAGCACCTCAAGGTTCAAGATGGGGTGGGGTGGGATGGGGCGGGACGAGTGTGGATACTGCCAAAAGAGCCACTCAATCACTTTACACTTGTTTGAGGGAGAGGACTGAATATTGCCTCGTCCTGTTTGATAACAGTGCCACAACAGAAGCACAGGCAAGTTCAAGGTACCTCCTTTCCTCAATAAACGTTGAATGAGGATCAACATTGCCATAAAGTAACCTCTATTTTCACTCATCAGGAGGCATGTTATTATCAACCAGAACTTGGCAGCCAGTATCGCGACTGGATATTGACCATAAAATTTGATGTCTGATCATGCAGAATTTAACAGTGGAGCCATGATGCTACTTCCCCAACAGAAGGTAAACTTAACATGGGGTGAAGAAAAGAGCGCTCCCCTGCACACATCCTGTGTACCCCCTGCCTCCCACCCTCCTCCACCTCCTCCTCCTCCTCCTACTGTGCTATCCTTGACAGACAGACGGACAGAGAGAGTAAAGGGACTTACGGAGCGCTTCTTGACGAGAGCCTCATTCTTCTCCCTGCCTAGTCTGGAGTTCTCTTCTTCCAGTTCGCGCACTCGAGACAGCAGACGGTCCGTCTGCTCGATGGCTTTCTTCAGCTCCTCTCTCTCCCTCATCCCTGCTCCTCGCCTGCTGAATGCACACTGCAACAGTGGCTTAACCTGAGTAGCCCAAAAAGTCCCTCTCGGTCTTTTTTTTTTTTCCTCCAGACTCTCTCTCTTTCACTCTGACTCTCTCATCTGGATGCCCTACTCTAACCCGACTACACACAAACACACACACACACACACACACACACACACACACACACACACACACACACACCAATAAATCCTCATTCCCATTCGTCATCCTAGTCCATCCCACCCTGTCTACCTCACCCCCAAAAGGGCCTCTAGACCTGGCTCAAAATAAAAGAAATCTCCCTGATTTTGTCCCCAACTGGAAACTTTCTGGAGTCACCAGTTTAAAGAGAATGTGTTGCACTGGCTCTCCACTGAAGGATGAGATGATATGATGGAAATGGGATTGCTCTTCACTGGCAATGCCACAGCAGAGAGGAGGAGGAGGAGGATACAGATTCTGCACATATTCCAGAATATGTGCAGGTGCTCCAGACCATGGGTTGCAAATAGGAAGACCTTTCAACCTTGATCATGGTCAAATCTGGCTTCAGGTCTTAGTAGCTTTATAGGAAGAGGCTTCCAAACAATAGCACTCATGGTCCACACCAGAACCCATTCTCCATCACCATCAGATCCCCGCAGACGAGAGATAAGGAAATCTCCCAAACACTCCACATGTGAGAAGTGTGAGTTATGACTGTGTCTCACACATGTTGCGAAGGAATTCTCTATCTAGCCTCTGTGCTTGGCACTGACTGGAACTCCAACCTGTGTTTCTGTCTGGGCAAGGGAAAGCTTTAAGACCTGCATCAGGCCCATCGTTGTCTTGTCTTTGTCACCCTCCCCAGAGGGTCTCATACTCTCACCCCTCACCCTCTCCAGAGGGTCTCACAATCTCACCCCTCACCCTTTCCAGAGGTATACTTTGAGTAAACAGCTCTCCATCAACTGAAGGCTGAGTTTATATGCAACTGATAACTGCACTTGACTCTTAGGCTGCAGCATCAACCTCGATCTATTCTACCCTATGTGATATACACAGGCATAAGCAAAGGCCTACCAACAGCTGGTAGGCCTACAGCATCCCAGCCACCCACAGGACACGAAGCAAGACTTCTTGATTTTATTAGTGCAACAAGCCAAGGGGCATCTACAGAATAACCTTGCGATGGATACAGTGTGACAAGTGAGTTTGAAACACGCTTCACCGGGCATCTGTCTGCTGAAAACTGCCTTTTTTCAAGACTTAATACAAGCTTGCTAGTGCACCTATTTTTTGGCCGGTGCAGTAAGTTATACTGCTCTGTCCATGCATTTCTGAACATAAACACCTGAAATGCTAAACTTTACAAACAGGATACACATCAATCTATACCCTGCAGAGCATTATAGTCTGACATATGGCTTTTACAGACTATACAGCCTTGGCCTACTTGTCCTGTTTACTGTGCAGAAACCTTGAAGCATATCTGAAATGGAGCTCAGCAAACATCCACTGCTTTCACTGCCCATCAATCAATCTTTTCGAATATCCCCCTAACAATCAACAAGATTCCACAGGCAAATTTGGCTTAGCTGCAAGAGTGTAAATTTGTAGTTTCCTATTGCATGGAAAAACAGATGTGAGTTAATTTTCCAGAGCCAGCACAAAAGCCGTTTTGACAGCAAAGCCATCAAGGAGATGAAGAAACAAGCCTGTCCTGGCTTGAGCAGAGTGTGTCTATGTCACTACAAATCGACTGTCATTAAGAAACAAACTGTCTCAGTCTAACACTGAGATGAGGTCTGTGTAAATATGTTGGACAAAAGTGACAAATTGTGTTTACATATCCACCAGTAAAGTCAAATGGTAGGGGAATATGGTGCATGGTTTCTGGGAGAAACTGAAATCTCAAGTAGAAGCAAAAACTAACATTTATCTAATATTTATTACAGGAAAGGCAAAAAATGATAAGTTGACTACTGCATTTTGAAATACAATTCATGCACACCTGGCTAACTTACACTTTATTGTATGGTTTAATTCCTTGTCAGCAAAATTAGCTGAAGAATTGCTACTAGACCTCAACAGTTGTTCAAATACTGTATATCCCCACAGGCCATAACAAATCCCCTCTGTCATGTCTCAACTTGAGAGAGGAGGATGTTTGCCTGGACAGATTTACACATAAGTGTCAAAGTACACAAATGATGATATTTAGAGTATTCGGCATACAGTAAGGTGATATCTTTGACTGTCAGTGCATCAGAGAGCTGGGGACCGTGGCTTCGTCTGAGAAGCGATGTCATGACTTCACACATTCCTGACTTCACATTCAATTTTCCTCAGCCTAACTCATGAACAACAATTTTCCAAATAAACTGCCTGTGTCCCGTGTCTGGTGCCAAAATCTGAGCACTTGACAAAGATACGAGCTCTGTGTCTTTCATCAAGCTGGACTCAATCTGCAAACACTCATAAGGGAGGATTTTAAAAACTGGAGTTAAGCCTGTTAGGCTACAATTATTATTATTATTATTATTATTATTATTATTATTTACTTTGTACATGAGATGAAAAGCAGTTCACATCTCTAATTAATAAATATCTCCTGTTACCAGATTGATTAGTTCTTTGTTTTGTAGGCTATTGTTTATGTTATATTAGACTTATAAAAAAATGTGTAACACACAATCATGTTCTGCAGATAATTACAGATAATTATCATAGTATCATTCTTCTGTCATGACAAATGGCATTCAGTATCACCACAACTGAAAGTTAGGGGGAAATTAATTATCAATAATTTAAACTTCTGTTGGTATGTATTTTAATGTATCAACCTGAATTACGTTTTCTTCATTTTCAATTATTGAATGAAAAATAAATAAAATCAACTATGTTTTTGAATATACAGTATGTATATTAGATACATTTTCAACTTTGGGATTTTGTATTCATACACTGAGGCAATTATTTTATTTTGCAACTTATGCAGACATAATCAACAATCATGCCAACTCTTCTACAGTACAATACACAATGCACAGTATGACCCTAAAACAATGAATAGTATGTTCAATGATGTAAATAATTCTAAAAATAATAAATGAAACTGTTATTATAAGGAGACAACCAAACTGTCAGTGAATGAAAAAGAAAGAATGGCAAAATTGAATGATCTCATTATTATAATTCTAAAGATTGAACCATTGCCTACCAAGCCATTGTACGCAAACTCACTTGCAGCAACAAGCCTGGTGACCCAGTAAACTTGAGTCGTGACCTATATGCCAAGCACAGCCATACAACAACAAGCAGCATCAAACGGAGGCATTTAAAAGACTCCTTGATGCCATCTGTGCTGGTGCAGCATGCAGCATGGGGTGAGATCCTCAAAGTGCCCGCATGGGTTTGACACGAGAGGGGGAGAGACAGCTCTGATGAGGTGATAAGAGACTGGGACCCCTCAGACAAAATTCAACTCACAGAAAACAAGTGTGCAGACTCTCAGACAACTTGTATCCCTGCAGCTGCCATAACATGTGAGCACAGAAAAAATATTTGTCCCTATTTGTAAGTTAACTGTAACAAATTCATACACACACACACACAGACATACAGACACACACACACACACACACACACACACACACACACACACACACGCCTTCTCTGCCTCCCTCCTCTCTGTTCTGAGCTGCAGGGGTGCGCTGTTTGCATTCCAGAAGAGCATGTTTGCCCCTCGTCTAGTCTGTGCGTCTAGTCTTAGCGCTTGTCTATCCAAAAGTCAGTCTGTCTGAGGAAAACCATTTCTTTCTCTCCAAAGGAGAGCAAGATAAAACACATTCCACTTCAAACATGATAACACTGGGATTCCACTCAGAACACACATCAAGGAGTGCAGTACCTGAAACGTTTGAGCGTGTGTGTGTGTGCGTGTGAGACTGATTGAATGTGAGAGAGAGAGAGAGAAAGAGAGAGAGCGTTTCTCTGTACATGCAAACATCTATGTCTAGACAAGTGGGTGGGTTTGAAGCGACACATTTGAAGAGCTATTAGAATGACACAAGAGAGAGAATGAGACAGAGAGAGAGAGAGAGCAAGAGAGAAAAGACTTGAGCCTTACGTGTATCAGTGGCCTGGACTGAAAGGCGTTGAAGGGTCGGTACTGGTGAAAGTCAGTCTGAATCACACATACTCTCTTCTCCATCCTCAGCACGTGGAGTGGCTCGCCATCCTGCTCTCGGTCTGACGCCGGCCGTGAGAGACAAGTGCACTGCCCGCCTACTTTTGCTTTCCCTCACTCGTCCTCTTACAGTCTGTGTGTCTCTTGTTCTCTCTCTCTCTCTCTCTCTCAGTTACCCCTGTTACCTGACCCTGAGCATTTGTGGTGTGGCCAAGACCGGGGGAGGGAACTCCACAGAGAAAAAGAAAACATAAACAGGCTCAAGCAGAACTCACTTCCAACACACACACACACACAAACCCCTTCCTGCTGGAGCCATCATCACCACCCACTGTCAGCAGAGATAGAGAGAGGGAGAGAGAACAGTAATCCTCTTTTTAAAAGAGACTTCATCTGTCACCATGCACCTTAATTGTTAATGCCCAGTACTTCAGTGAAAAGGTTTGGAGTGCTGTTGATGGTGTTAAAATCCCTACACCCTGGTGTTCTGTTTACATTCTTTTTCTAGCATCTAACAAGAAGAGCAATACAAAATGCTGGGAACAACCAAGCACTCCTGTAATAAAAAGAGCGACAGTTATTACATAAATGCTAACCACAATACCACTATTATGATTATCATGAAAATATCAACAAGGAAAATACTGTTGTGAAACAGTGACAGGCAGAAAACGTGTTTGTGTGTGTGCGCGCATTTCTGTGTTCAGGGATGATTGTAGTAGGGCTAGCAGAAAAGTGTTTCTGTGTGTGCTGGGGATGTAATGATACACCTTCAACCGGCGAAATTTCGATACGACTCCGTGAGGATATATATCGGTTGAGATGACAATTGAATCTCGATACGTTTTTTCCACTATTATTTCAAAGCGAGCCATAATTAAACTACTTTCTTTAGGCCCACTAAGAGGTGGATAACAAGTGTCAGCGCGCAGCAAACCTGGGTATAGACTAAACTCCTGTCCGGTTTGTAAGAACACCTGCCATCACTACATTACGTTAAGTGAAGATATTTTAGCTAACGCGAGTGATTAGGCTGTATGACATAAAAGACGCACGCATGGCGGGTCGGTGATGTTCTCTCTGTGTACCACCATCACGTTAATTATTCAGCACGTAAGAGATTATCCATAAAAGCAGTATCCATTGACTCCCACAAAGATGTTGACTTGACAGTAGAGAAGAACCACGTTACCATCACTTGTCGGAAAATAAAGTTGCGTTGTCTTGCGGTCTTGGCTTTTCGTGTTGGCTGTCAGAGACGCTTAACTTTGTCCCTTAAGAAATGAAAAGGCTATGGAGTCCTAAAAATTATTAGGTTAACGTTACATGATTTTGTCCATATATGTATATGTAGCCTAAATGTCTACATAGCCAACTCAGTCGCTATGGCTATGGTTTTACTGTCCTAGGCCTCGGCTACACAACAGTCAAACTCAGCAGCGCACTCTACTTCGGCAGCATAAGTCAGATGACAAGTGTTGGTAATGGGCTTAGCTACATATTTTCAGGGTCACTTGTTCACACTTTTTAAAAAAAAGTTTGGTTAATTTCAATTTTTTTAATTCAGTTTTTGTCAGAAAGTTAAGGTACTATTTTAGTAGCAGCTTTAATAAAAAACGCAAATCATTTTTTTAAAATTATTTTCAATTATTATTTGTCTGCATTAAAAAAAAATTAAATTGTATCATATCCAGTTGTGACCTTAATATCATTAATTGTATTGTATTGTGAGTTGAGTGTATTGATACATGCCTTGTGTGTGTGTGAGAGAGGAATAATAGTAGTCGTGCTAGCAGACAGCAATGACATTTACCTGATTTTCTTTTTTTAACCTATAATAGGGCTGTCATCTACCTAAAGAAGCCTTAATGACCTAACAAGACATCGTAGGCAGTGGAACCTCAGGGAGAAATATATCATGCATGAAATTTAGGATTTTCAACAGACATGGAACAATAACACAGAAGATATGCTGCCTCCTCTTAGGTCATAAAGGAAACGTGTGTAAACGAGACTGGAAAGACTTGACACTGGAAAACATGTCTAAATTCTAGTGTGACTAACCAGAACTTGCACTTGACTTTTGTATACAGAGAGCATTTTCTCAAGATGATCTCTCCACCTGTGCATTGTTTTTCACCTCCCTTTTCTTCTCTGCAGGACTTCATGTTCTCTGTCAGTTCATGCACACATTTCGGACCAAAGCATATAAGGGTTTAAAGCCTCATCCTGTTATACCTGTCGACATTAAGACAGCACACCTAGGAGCAATGTCAGATTCAACAAATTACTGAGGATATGATCTTCAGACAAGGTTGTACAAGGAAAGTCGTAATTCAAAAGGTATAAAAACCCTTCCTCACATAATTATAACTCATTGGAATTGATGCTGTAAAAGTGCATGCCTGATTTATGGCTCCGAATTCAATAGGTGCCATTGTGCGTAAGCATTGTAAAAGGTCAGTGGGCATATCAGTTTAAATCAAATTAATTTGTTCTGTGGCAGTGGCAGTGTTGCGACATGTCCCACTGTTGACTTGCGTTCATGTTGAGAAAGACCAGCTAAAGAAAATCAAACTGAGTGTAAATTCATGCTTTGTATCCCCTTGTCCGGCCTCATTCATGAGATTTCCACAGCCTTGGGAACAGGTTTTTGTGTTGGGGAGAAAAAAGCTGTTAAGATGCTGAGGCTGTTTCATTACAAGAGGCCTCAAGGCTGGACAGCTGTGGTCCTACATATGAAGAATGCACTTCTTGGCACGTTGCCCGTTTCCACTGAAGAATAGGCCTTTTGTTTGGTTACAGCGCACATTAAAAGATAACCAGCATGTATCTGGAGAGCTATCGCCGTCTTGTTCACTCCTGTCTGAAAAAAAATTCCCACCAATAAGAGAAAAAAGTGTTTGTAGCAGTGACACATGGACTGGAGATCAGTTGGGATTGAGGCTTCATGAAAGGTGACGTCAACACCATGAATGCAGGGCCTAGGATACACCACACACACACACACACATACACACACAACACTTCTAGATGAGAACAAGAACAAGCCCTTGCTAGTCACACTTTCATCATGTCGCTGACCTGATTTTTTTTAAAAAAAACATTATCCAAACATTATCCAAGTATTTTTCACGAGGCGATGGCCTAATGACAGCCTTTTACCCCATGATTGATATAATTTCACTCTTTTCGATTCCGCACGTAATTACAGGTCTCTGGGTTTGAGGTGAGATCTTTTATGTCCTCACAGAGCATTATGGAGGTCTATGGGTTCGTTGGTGTGGTGTGACACATGCTAGTGGAATCTGACTGATTAAGGGACTCTGTAGACACATCTATGTGTTTCTGCATAATGGTTGTGGCCCCTTTCCATCTATGAGTTCTATGAAGACAATTTTTGAGTCTTGGTAGTTTTTTGGCATTAACAGTGAGATGCAGACTGACAGTGAGAAGCAGAATGCAACAGTTTTACTGCAGGAACTGACTGACGGCCACGGAGAACTATTCAATAAATTTGTAATGGAAGAGTAAGGGATGACAGATGATGTCAAAATTGTTTATTGTTTATATTTAGGCTTCTTAACAGATGCTTTTGTCCAAATCGACTCACATTATATGTGAATGATTATATAGAAAGACCAACGAAAACAAACCCAACAGGTAGTTCACCCTCTCTTCAATGAATGAAAAGCTCTTGTGTTGGTTTGAGGGACAGGGCTGAATACAGTGTCCTCAGAGAACAGAGAGCTCACAGATCATGAGAAGGTATTCACTGACAATTGGGAAAAAAAAAAAAAAATATATATATATATATATATATATATGCTAACCATGTTAGAAATCATTTAGCTTTGCTTATCCTGCCTTTAAAGGGAGTTTTTCAAGATTTACTGGCCTGGCATTTGTAATCCTTATGTTTGAAAAGATGATACATCTTAAGACATTTGTTATTTTTCCTATACGTGCTCTCCCTAGGATTCAGTCACAAACACCATCAACCTTCACTATAAATCATACAAAGGCAAAATTGAAAACTATAGCCTTACAGACAATCACTTTGATAAAATGTGTAGATATTTAGGAATTTTGAAGATAATGGACAAATTGTTTTAGACTATTTAAAAACTGATTTATTAAAACTTAAAAAAAAAAAGAATTAATTAAGCCTAAAACAGAGCATTGAAATGGATGTAAAATTAGAATTACACAATCAAGAAGACAAACGTTAACCAAATGAAGTTCACTGTCGTTAATTTTGCTCAGACTGTTTAAGATGTGAGAGGAAGACAGAACTACAAGAGCACCCTCTTGTGTTTCCATAAAAGACATCCCAAAGGAGATTTTTTATGTAACTATTCTATAGGATCACAATCAAGACATCACAACCAAGCCACATATCAAAACATTAGGTGATTTGCATCCAGTTTTTTACATTGTAGGTTTCCAAACAGCCTCTGGGAAAAAGCAAGCACTTTTAATTAACTGTCAGGATTGGAGCTGTGAAACGAAAGGGAGAGGGGGTGGGGGGGTTTAATCCCAACCAGGGTAATATAATCCCTCTTGTTCAAAAGGATCAATCTGAACACACAGGTCTATCGCGCCCTGGCAGTCTACCTGACGACTTACACTAATCCAACACAGCCTTGACTGCCCAGAACTCCACCACACAAGGCACTCCGAGATCTAGCTTAGCCATGTTGCAGGGAAAACAAGCTCCTCATGTGTGTGTACTGGTGTACACACAGATGTTGGACTTTCTCAATGAGCTGGGCATATATGTAGATGAGTTGAGGTTTTGGAACACACACACACACACACACACACACACACACACACACACAAAGTTTATTCGCCACGATAAACAACTATGTTTTTGTCCGTCTCGTGCATCTTGATTTCATAGAGGAGGTTTGGTGGCAGAAGTTTAGCCAAACTATCCCATATGTACACTGCTACATTTTCAGTGGTGCTGTAAGGAAGATAACAAAGACACGTTAAATAGATTTTAGATTTAGGCTTCACACAACACTGAAGTTAAAACTACTGAAAAGATATTAAAGGGTTTGAACGACTCTCACCTGACAACATCAGCAAAATAAGGCACATCTTTGTCCAGGTTTTTATGATCAAGAGGTTTCATAATGGCCTCCTACACAAATCCAAGTTCAGGAGATAAATGACCAAATGACATTCACAAACACCTTCATGGTTACATGCTTTACAAACGAAATCTTACTTCTAAAATGTGTATGGTAATTAACGGAATTAATAGTATATAGAAATGTAGTTGATACTATGATTGACTATCACTATATATATATATATATATATATATATATATATATATATATATATATATATATAGAGAGAGAGAGAGAGAGAGAGAGAGAGAGAGAGAGAGAGAGAGAGAGAGAGAGAGAGAGAGAGAGAGAGAGAGAGAGAGTATATATATATATATATACACATACACTATACTATATACTATATTTCTTTCCACATTAAGAGCTTTATTATTATTATTATTATTACCTTCATCTTCATCTACCTTCATCTTACCTCAATGTACTGTTTAAGGTCTGTTAAATTCATCACCATCCCAGTCCTTCTGTCAATCTATTCAAATGTAAATACCAAAATATTGTTTAGCATGAGGGCTTTGAGTGACCAAACAGTTTAAAGGACTCACTTCAATGAACAACATTTATTGTTTTAAAAAAAATTAAGATTTTCATATTTAGATGCAACTGTAAAACAAAAACAGAGTAAAGTTACCTTTCCGCGCACAGTAACCTCCACTGTAATAAAAAAAATATGTATATATTTTTTCCTCCATTGATAGAGCCAACACAGTTGTTGAAATTCCATTCATTAATTTGGAGAGGCTATAAATCCTTCCCCTGAAGGCACAGTCAACAATGATTTCATGGCATGTAACACTTTTTATAACATTCTGTTCTTATCACAACCCACCAGCTCTCTTCACCATGACACTGAAAAAAAACCTAAAAACCTTCTTCCACTTAGAGAACTGGAAACAAAGTGGGGTCAGGCTGTTCCCCCAAACAATAACACAGTCTCCAGAAGCACTCAAGGCTGGAGGGAGTTTCCCCCTCTTGCATGCTGTATCCAGTCTTCGGTTCTAATCTAATGAGATTGGACATAAACATCTACCCAAGGATGTAAACATAAACATAAACATAACCAAAAAAATGCGATTTCATCCAGCATCACATCTCAAGTCATCACAAGATATGTTTGCCAAAACACTGTAAGTCTCTGATAATATTAATGTTTTATGAACATATTTTAATGCAGTTGTTCTACATCATACAGTATGCAAATAACTTACATTATTTTGCAGTGATAGGTATTGATTATTTTGCAGTGATGGGTATTGAAAAATGTATTGTTTGTCTATGAATTTAAGCATATGATCAACAACAAAAAGAATCTGTGCTACCCAGTTTATGATGGTTATACCCGTCACCCCACAGAAGAGGTTTGGTTGTCACACTTTTTACTTCAGCTTGAGTTTTGGCAAAATAGGGCTCAACAGAAATTTTAGCAATTGAAGCCTAATGTGTAAGGTACAAATGGAGAGACTTTGTTCTATTAGGACTCATTGTGTTCAGAAGATATGGGCTATCAAATGCACCTTGTACAAATGTGACCATCCCCAACACTGATCCTCTGAAAATGTACATTTATGCATGAAAAACATTAAAAGTTGTCTCTTCTCAATGTTATGTTTCTTACACGTGAAATTCCCAAGTAGGCCTAGATGACATCTGACACTAATCCTGAACATCTCTATGCCAATGGTTTTGACCAGCACTCTCTGATTGCTGAGATATGACATGTCACAACCCTGTTTTCCCCTATGAGGCTATGACACTCACTAGCCTGCTAATAAAACCAGCCCCTCATACTTACACTTTGGTTTGTGCAGAGGGTCTGCTTGTGTTAAAGTTTTAAAAGACTGGATCAGCCCCTTACTGATTCATTCTGATGCATTCTAGATCAGTGTTCACAATTCCTCCGTCTGCTCACTGATTAGATGCGGTAGAAATGCTACCGGAGACTAGCTCAATGGAATCAAATCCAGACTAGCACTGTAATCATAATGGAGCAGAAGAGCAAAAGAAGGCATGGCCAGGGTAGAGAGCCACCAACCTTGCCAAATCTTTGATCAGTTGGATATCAGCGTTAATTTTGTTGTTTCACATAGGTATGGTAGGCTGAAGGATACAGTGGCCTAAATCCGTTCAGAGATTCAGTAAGATTCAAGACAGTTTCAAATTTGCATTTTCTGCACAGCATCTCTTACCTTTGTAGTTGTGTCCATGACCATTTGGGTTGTTGCATTTTCCAAATATCTTCTTATTTTCTTCATCACTCAGTGCCTTGCTGTGGGTCAATCAGGAGGGCTTTTTATTAGGAATGTTCATAGTTAAACAGTTTCATTGCTTGTTGGGTTAAAATGCGCTTAGTTTCACAACTACCTTGCAGAGCCTAAATACATTTCCCAGAATGCTGAGCGACTGACGCAACAGGTTTAGCCTAATACTTCCTACTTCGGTGAAAAGTACACAGAAATGTCGATAATTACTAAGCCTGGTTGTTATACTTACCTTTATATAGAAAGCGAGCCAGGTGAAATGTTATTTATTTAATGGAAAGCCGATATTTCAATGCCATCTCGAAAGATTTGCAGTAATAGGACGTAACATCCAATAAAGTCGTAGCCTATCAACATCATGCCATCGGCGAATTTTTTAATGGTTTTGGTTCGGTGCAGTAAACCTCGCTAGCCCTTATGTAAGTCAACACATTAAGCAAAATGTAGTATATGATGTATGTCTATCAGTTTCCCATTTACCTGTGCAAGCGATGACAAGCGCTGAAGCTTTGCACGCGAGTGATATAGCCAACGCGCTCTGGTAGATGTTCTGCGTTATTTGAGTACCCATCCATGATGAATTTAGGCAGCCAGCCGGTTGTTACGGTCAATGTGAATTGTAATGTTTCTTCTCTGATTCGCCGAAATATAACTCTTAGAGTTCAGAGAAAATAGCCAATGGAACACTCCAAGCGAAATGGACAACCTCTGTTCAATTCCAGCTGCAATGTAATTGGTAGATGGCAGGGGCGGCTTGAACCAAATGGGTCACATGTAATCATGTGCAGAACAGCCAGTCTGTTTCCATCACAGAATACCTTGACTAATTGAAAGCTATGGTTGAGATCATAACACTGGATGTATTGTGAGACTAGGTTTTCTAACCTTTTCAGAAATCATATCAAATTATTCTAACTAAAGTTGTGAATAAGCTGCTAAAAGAGTGTCTTTTATGAACAAGCTTGCAGGATATGTGGATATCCTGGAGAATGACAGGCCTATGATTATATAGAGGTAAGTTATTCATGGCCATACTGGTCAACAGATGTCTATAACAAGAAATCGCATAGCCTATGCCACAGTGGGATACTTGCTAGCAATTTCATTAGATTTAATTAGATGAGATCAAGCTGTCCCCCGCTGTCTACTAAGCCAGGTAAGTCCATGCTCCGCTGGGATATAACTACTTTTGATATGTCATGCTCATTGACATAAGACATATCCAACAGTGCAGTCCCATCAAATCACAGGTGGACATACAACCCAGCTCTTAATCCAAAACAAGGTTTTAAAATTGTGGCAGGTCTATTTAAGTAGCCCTAGATCTGCGTCCACAGACTCCACATCTGCGTACACGACTCACAGAGGGTATCATCACCAGTCGCTCAGACAAACACACTGGCAATCACAAGCACATCACCAATTCCACAGACAAACAAACGCTCACTCCCATATCAAGTCATGGGTAATAGCAAGAGCTGCGCTTTGTCCAAAGAGGTGCTGGAGGAGCTGAAGCTGAACACCAGGTACACCGAAGAGCAGCTTTACACCTGGTACCAGACCTTCCTGCGGGAGTGTCCCTCGGGCCGCATTAGCCGGCAGCAGTTTGAGAGCATCTACGCTAGCTTCTTCCCGGACGCTGACCCCAAAGCGTACGCCCAGCACGTCTTCCGCAGCTTCGACCAGAACAGCGACGGCACACTGGACTTCAAGGAGTACATCGTTGCGCTCCACCTCACCTCCTCGGGCAAGACCATGGAGAAGCTTGAGTGGGCCTTTGCTCTGTATGACCTGGACCGCAACGGCAGCATCACCAAGAACGAAATCCAAGAAATCGTCAGGGTAGGATGGAGAATGGTTGTAATAAATGAATGACGATAATGATGATGATGACGATGATGATGATGATGATAAAAGAAAGACTAAGATGATGAAAGAGAGGAGAAATAGAAAGATATTGATGATAAGGAACTGAATGTTGTCTATTCCTGTGGATGGAAAATTAGTTGAATGAATCCATGATGTAGAAAGGGAGATTGAAGAAAATTAGATGTCACATATGCATATGAGGGTTTGTTTGAATTATCTTGAAAAGTTTGTTCATCTTAAGTGGAGAACTTGGGATTCTGCTGCCCCGTGACAACTTACCTGGCTGCAGTCCTTGGCAAAATGTCATTAGGTGGTTTTGCATTTGTTTTATGGCAGTCAATATTCAATATGATCTCCAAAGAAGACCAGAAAAATCTCCCTGAAGATGAAAATACCCCTGAAAAGAGAGCAGACAAAATCTGGGACTTCTTTGGAAAGAAAGAAAATGGTAAGACTAAGTTTTGTGTACAAATAAGAAACCATCACTATTATGAGACAAACATTAACCTTCTTGAATTTAATGTCTTGGATTTGACAGACTGTTGTCAAACTTTTGACACAGAGTTACAATTGTCACTGTTGTGGCAACAAGCAAATCAGATCCTCACACCTGTCAGGGCATCTGTAGCGATGTTTGGAACAGAAATCTATTATAAAATACCCGTAGGCCTTTGAGAACCATCTCAGACAAAAGGATGCTGAAACCTACATATCACACAAAAACATTAGGTCACCAAAACGGTGGTACCATTTCTATGATTAAGACTTAGTAATACCTAGGAGGTAAGTAATGAACAGCTGTGGATAATATTAAGAGATTATTTTCACAGATTAACATTCTTCTTCTTGATTCCTGTAAAAGAGTAATGTAGGCATGATACAATTTGTTCACATGAGCCATAAGCTGTATAATTTTACACATTCTTCCGGCTACATTTTTTTTTGATGTTTGCAGGCATTGCTGCTAACTTTTACCCCTTTCATTTCCAGTTTCAAAATGAACATCATCACCTGTAATTTCTGATTGGCCTGCAGGCCTGGAGGTTTAGGGAAACATAAATGCTCTAATAGGGTTCAATTGCTAACATCTCCATTGATGTCCTGGCAGGTGCAAGATTAGCAAGTTACCACGATCTGCTTTGCTTTTCTTTGATATGACAAATTGATTACAATCTGGGAGACTGTGGTGGTGACCAGTATGTATGGTGGGTGCTGTAGATATTTTGTCATGTGTCTCATGTTCCCTGGCAGGGTGAGCTACATTTTCCAGAGATTTATCTAATTTCCAACCATCTGCTCTTAGGTTGCTATACTAACAGATGTCTGCCTTACATTTACTGATAAACACAGCTTGCATATTTCCAAATGTAAAACTGATGGTTTGTATTTTTGTTGTTGTTTGTAGATAAGATCACAGAGGGTGAGTTCATTCAGGGAATTATGGACAACAAGAACATCCTGAGACTGATCCAGTTTGACGAGCCTCAGAAAGTCCAAGAGCGGTTAAAAGAAAAGAAGCAGTAGTTTCAGATAAAGATGTCAGCAGATGGTCATCTGTTATGCTATTCAGAGCTTGGCAACATTAACATTTTAGGAGACAGACAGATGACAAAACCATTGACAGAAGTATTTCACCAATATTTATTTTCATTATATTTATATTAATATGATAAAACATTGATTATTATTTATTCTCTTTTGAAACATGAGATAACTTTATCCTCAGGTTATAAACTGTCATAACTCCAAATGGACATCTGAATAGTTCAAAATGCAAAAGTGATTTGTGTTTCTTTTATTAAAACATTTAATGTGTTTTACAACAGATAGAAAAGTATATTCTTAGTTGAAAAATAACTTGTGAAATGTGTATCATTTATGTACAGTCATCATGACCTGTAGCAGTCGTTGTCATGAGCATTTATATTAATGTCTTGGTCTTTTATTATTTTGCATACAATTAGAATAATTTTCACAGATCACATATCAACTACACACATGTTTCTGATGTCCTGATGAATATTTCTTTCTTCACAATAAACTCTTTTGTATACAGGTTACACAATATACCATGTATACTGTAACATCTAACTGTAATACTTTAGCATATCTTTACACAGATCAATATAAAAAAAACTATACATCTTATCAACATGACCATCAACACATTTATTCTTCAACAAATTCCATAGCTAGTCATGTCACAACCCCCATATCTGTGGTTGTTTCATATAGATCCAAGATTCCTTAGAACTTCACTGGTAATAATACTGAATATGTTGAATGAGTGTATTTACATCTAGGGCAGCAACATAATATATGAAGATCTTTCCCAAGAATTACTATTATTTACACTAAAACACAAAGTCCAAATAGGGACATCTTTGCCTGCTAACTGGTAGTAATTGTACACTACAATTCCTACAACTTTTAATCCACAGTTTCAATCATAAATATTAAGTCATTTGCAAATAGATAAAAAAAACAGATCTCGCAAAAAGAGATTTTACAAAAGAAGCAGACAGGGAGGCAAGCCCTCATTTCTTAAGACAGCTAGGAGGTCCAAGACTCGTTCAGATTATTTGGATTTCATATGGTCACTTTCAAATGGCTGATTATCATTTATGATGACTTAATTGTTAGATATTGATATGTGAGGATTAAGTACTTTAACAGTATATTAAGCACATTGTCAATGCACAATGAACTGTGCAGATTTACATTGATGATGCCCATCATACTTTCAAATAAGCAGCCGATGTCAAGCCTCTCTAAGAGTGCTCCAATCAATAGTTTGTCCTAAGTAATTTAGAAAGTTTCTTGTGGTCAAAATTCACTCTCCTCTAGAATCTCCTCCATGGTCTCCCCAAGTGTCATCTCACCGTCGCTGCTCGACAGGCTCTTCCGTGGGTAGAATTCGAGGGCTGTGACGCGGCAGGCCCACTGAGGGCTCTTACCGGCCTGCGCCGGCACCTGCAGGAGATGTGTAGTGTGCATTTGATCACCACTGCCGCCACCAGCCTCCTGATAGGTTTCGCTGTGGTTGACAGCTGACTGGGCCGCTGCAGCCCTCTGGGAGCACTTCCATAAGTATTTGGGGTGCATGCCCCGGACGCAGTTACGTAAATCCAGACGCTGGCCGCACGCAAACTCCTGCCATCTCTTCTTAAGCTCTGCCCTCACCTGGATAAAAAACGTACAGTATGTATAGTGCATTGTGTTTTGTGTACCATGTACTGAACATAAGCCAAGATATTATGTTACATAAAGAGTTATAAAGGGTGACATGCTTATCTACAGCTTATGTTTTATGCTTCAACTCTGTAGGTCAAGATTTTGCATGTAGGCCTACCACTAGCACAGCAACAGGACAGTGGAGAAAATTAATGTATATTGATTGCAAATTAAGAGCTCTAGTGATAAGTCATTTTGAATTACTAAAACAACAGAGTAGTCTATCACAGGAACAGGTTGATTATGAGGTACAGTTTTCAATATTAAATTAAGGTAATTTGTCCTTTTGAGTCTCTTGTTATGAAAGCCAGATGAATGTACTCACCTCTCCATTTAGAAAACAGTAGAGCACAGCCACCACAAAGCCCTATAGGAAGAAGACAAAGATATTACATCTGTGAAAGCTTTCCACATGTGATATACAACATAATCATTCAGGTATTTTACTCTTCAAGCTACTAATGTACTTGTTTGTTTCTTGTTTTAGAAGTGGTGAAAGCCATTGTCTGGCATTCTTACCTGTGTTGAGCTGAGAATCATATTGATGAAGTTGCGGACATCACGTCGTTTCATGTCCATGTAGTCATCGGTGACCAGGTTGAACACTACCTCATGGATCCCCAACAGTGGGATCAGGACCAGAGTTGCTCTGGCTAGACTGGTAAACCATGTAGGAAACATGCAGTGTATTAATGGCCTTCATCCATAGCTCACAACCAATGAGCTTGTGGAGATTAGGTATTTCAGCAGATTTAGAAATACCTGTATCTGTAGTCAGTGAATTTCACCTGGTCTGCTTTCAGTTTTGACAGCAGGAGTTTCAGAATTTTCAGAAAAATGCAAAAAATCACCTGAGAGAAAATATTTTTAAAGAGTGTAATATTTAGCATGCTGTGCTCATTTCCTGCTAACAGACCTACGGGTGGAATGCATTCATAACCGTGAATGGAAAAACATTACAAACTGAATTGCTCCTTGAGCATATTCATGTTCTGCCTGTAATGGCTGTGTCCTTGACATTTTGTGATTCTCTGCAGACATTAGAACCATAGCCATGGCCATTTGACTGAATAGGCTCATGATAGCGTGTGACTACTTCTGTACAACATCACGTGTCACCAGATAACAAGGGATAAGAATGACTGCATGCCATGGAATCACTGGCACGCAAAACAACTAGGTTATATATAGTACAGTTACTGTGTTACAGTTTGCAGAAGGTCCTGATGCACTCATGGGTGTTACAAGCAAATTTATTGAACAATGTTTTTCAGGAATATAGATAAAGTGTCAAAGTGACAAAGAGATTACTACAACCAGTAATAATGTGTAGTAGCTAATGGTTAAAGGTTTATGATTTAGCACAGATTATACTTTGTGACATGCACAAATCAGATCACAGATTATACTTTGTGACATGCACAAATCAGCAAAGGGTATTTTGACAGCAAAAATTAATGTAGTGACAGAGTAGCCAAAAATGCGGACCTGGGATTAAATAGTTTATACTCACCGCCACGGCTAAAGCAATTGGTCCCTTTATTATCCACCAGATCAGCCTGTTACTGTTTACCCAGCAGCTTCAAAGGGAAAAAAACCAAATGCACTACAATAAATCACACAAACATATCCCTCCGTCAACCCACTCCAATATAGGCTACTATACAGATTCTGTTTAGGTTGTCTTCACAGTTGTCATCCATCACTAGGTGATGTCAAAGCAAATCATCAAAGAAATATCTCAGCAAAAGCCTAACTGTCTGCTCACTCAGTCTAAACAGAGATGTACATGACCTATGGCTGTTGTGTTCTGTATGTGTTCTCTGTGTTGGTGGTATTGCTTGTATGAGTAGCTAATACATGTGTGCTAGTTTGCTCCAGTGAGTTGCTTATGTTCCTTGCATACTCTTAACATGGAAGAGTATGCACTCAACATGGACGAGTATGCAACCATTCCCACGTGCAAGGAATTGATGAGCAAACTGTTCCATGAGAAGATGAATGAGTCGGAACATGAATGTGAAAGAGACAGTTGTCAGAGATTGGAATGTGGGACATCCCAAATATCTGGAAGACTATAACCCTGATAAAATACAGACGGACATTCATGCATGCAACAAACTAACAGGAAATTCTTACTGCATATTTTCATAGAGTGCTTTTATCACAATCCATGGCAATATGAAGCCCATTGGAGTCCCTAAAGCAAACACATCAAACACATACAGTCAGGCAGTGACTCATCTCATCTCAAATCAATGTTGTGCTTGACCCTCAAAGCCTGTGGTCTGTATTGAAAAACTTATGCTGGGCTGTTAAATAATTTAATAATTAATTGAGCCTTGAGTTGATTTACAGCTTCACTATGATCATAATACAGGATTTCATTATGCTTTAGTATAAACATGGTTCACAAGTGCTGTCAGACTTTGAGTTAGAAAACTGTAGTTATGAGAGAAAAATAGAAAGAGGAAGTCTCTGCTCTCTCTCTGTGCTATCATAAGGTGTGTGTATGAGACAACGTCTTGGGTCTTGACAAAATATCCTTAAGTTGTAATTATGCATTCAGAAACTTTCTCTGTACTTTTGTGTTCCAGTATGTACCACTATGTGCTTTGAGTGTACTCCTAATCAACATTATGATGTTCTTTTGTTGTAATCACAATATGTACCGGCATGTTACCTCTATGTTTTATTATATTATCATGATTTAATCAAATTATCAGTATACCTACTTTGTATAATCATTATGTAACAATGAATCAGTGAATCAATTAGGAGCACTTCCTCTTAGATTGAGAGAGACATCTTAGAAGGGTTTTTCTGTTCCTCCATCTTATTTATATCTTTGCTAAATTGTTAGAACTGCTCTTTCTAGGACTACCACAGTCTACATTTTTTGTATTGAAATCCCATTTTGTATTTCCAATATTTATCTGAAATAAACTCTGTTGTTGGTGACAGGTCTCCCATGCAAGCGATGTGTATGCGTAATGTGGTCAAGCCTGATTAGTTCTTAAAGTTTAATGCTTGCCTCCGGAGTGACCGATGGCACCTCTTTTGTTTGGTGGATTGGACCTAACCCTGCGCAATATAAAATAAAAGACTAACCGTAACTTGTAACACACTGCCAAAGGGGTCAAGTAAGTTAGGATTTATGGACTGTCCATGAGCACCTACCCCAACCAATGAGCATGTATCGTTTGAGCAGTCTCCGTTTGGTCAGCACGGCAGTGAAGAGCAGAGTGTGGAGAAATATCGCCTCCACCAAGAGCCAGAAGAAATTACACCCAACAAAATACTCCATGGACACTCGGGATGCCTTGCATATCACAGAGATCTGGGAGTGTCAAATATTTGAATTCAGCAACTTCAGATTTAAGACCTGTTTATGCATGTCCCTTGTAAGTTTTAAAGATATCAGTCAAATATTGAGACAATACTATGAGGCAAATCAAAATCATTGCCAGGGCTCAAGAAAATATGCGCAAAATAAAACATTTTTAAAGATTTGTTTTGCAAAAAATACCACACCGTTGAGTTTGAATAGGTGTTCCAACCCATTTCATCGCTGGGGAATTTGGAAGCTTTTGTCATTGAAACGATTGTGTGTGTCATTGTTGCCATCGCTCTCAATATAAACGATACAAAGAGATTCAAGTGGATGTAATTCCTGGTACAATGAAGCTTCCTGTGAGAAAAGAGGGCGAGATAAAGTCTTCTTTAGCAGGGGTAACACTGACGAGATTAATGGATGACGTGAGACTGGAATGCGATTTGATTACATTTCCAAACTTGACAGTCTATCCAGTGCAAACTGACATTGACTCATGCACTTAGTTCTCACCTTAGGTTTCCCATTATGATGACGGCTATTATAAGAGAGGAGAGAGAGAGCGAGTAACCGACTATGGAGATTGTCCTCAGGAGGGAATGACGGACCAGCGTATCATCCTGTGTGCATGGACACACTGGATTATGCAGAGGTAAACCTCATCACATTACAGATTACAAGATTAGTAATCTTAGTGCGAAATCACATTGCTTCAATGGGGGATCAAACATTCAGTGTATTAGTTGTATCAAGACGTTTCCTGGTCAGGTATTGGGATAAAGGTCTGAATCATTTAAAAATGACCTTTTTACATCATTTACATCATGAAGTCATTTCTGGGAGTGTTTAGGATCATCACCTCTGACTTGTAGTAGTGATGATTTTCACACTCTGTTTTTTCTCGCCACACTGTGGTAGAGTTCTTCTCTCTGCGCCATGTACCATCTGGCAGGCACTCCATGTATACTCTTCTTGAAGTGTCTGGAGAAGAATGGAAAAAGCAGTGCCACCACCAAAAGTCACTTGTGCCTCAGGGAAACATTCACATGTATTGAAAAAATGCCTTTAACTATATAAGGGAAGGGAAGGCAAGTATTGTGGAAGTCAGGTAAGGCTTTACATTAGGGATGTACAGGCGGCGTTATGGCAGTGCTAATCACCAATCACTATAACAAGTGCCCTTCTTGTTTTTCAGTGTTCTTTTATCCACCTAACTGGATTACCATTGTGTGTTAATTGTATTGTATTGTATTGTATTGTATTGTATTGTATTGTATTGTATTGTATTGTATTGCCTTGCCTTGCCTTGCCTTGTAACCAAAAGGTTTTATAATTCTGACCTGAATCGATCCATGGCAGGTAGGAAGGACAGGAAACAGAGATGTTTCCCGGGAGTGAATGTGGCCAACAGACAAATGTGTCAAATGTACCATTGCAAAAGATTCCTGGCAAGACAGAATTGGCTATAATTCAGCTATTATTGCGGCAGTTTTTAAAAAAATATGCCTCAGCTGTTGGAACAAAAACTCTTAGGAGTATTGTAAGTTTAAGCAATATTATGTTTGAATGTATCTTAGACCACTCACCAGTTTGTGTGGGAAATTGAGTTGCTAAAGAGTCATTGCATTTTTTCCAATACTCAGTACGCAATCTTATGAGAGCATCCAGAGCTGAACCCATCACCTTTAAAGAAAAAAATGAAACCAGCCATAAACACTTGAACACATGAACTCTCCTCTCACAAACACATAACATGTAAACACGCACATGGGTACAATTTCATTCTGCAATACACATCAGCCTTCTAATTAAAAAAAACATGTACACATAAAGCTTTCAGTACACAACAGGTGCACTTACGAAAGTGCTGTGCAAATATAATCATGAATAAGTGTGGGTAATGGAGACTGACAGAAAGAGAGACATGCCACTCGTGATGTATATAAACACATTAGCAAGACTCTGTTGAGAGGGAATGAACACAGATGGTAGTGGAAGTCCAAAAATGTACACAAAGATTCAGACTCTGTCTCCTTGCAAATGACCACAAAGGCATTGAATCGTGACTGAGCAGTAGGCGTGATACAATAGTGTGCTCCAATCGAAGAATCTGAATAGAAGATAGTAAACACTCAAGATGAAGACAAGTACCTGCACACTGTTCTCTTAGGTTCATGAGCAATTTTATTTGGACTGGTACATTTTGTGCCTGTGCGATCTTCGTCAGGAACATCCTGTGAAAAAAGAGTGCAGGTACTTTTCTTCCTCTTGACTCTGATCTGTAACCATGACTATGGACTACTTTGGAAGATGAGAAGAGCTTAGCCAGTAAGAGTACAGCAGATGACTGAAATCACAAACACTAACCTTATTACTGTTAGTGCCATAACTGACATTTCTTTGGGAATTGGGGACATTCCTATTTCTGCAGTCAATATCATTGAAATAAGTAATGTTTTAGCTTAAGAAATCGGGTACAAAGTGGGTTTTCTTGTATTTTACCAGGGACAGACCACCAAAATAGGTGACTGTTCCCAGAAATCGGGGTCATCTGGTCACCCAGTCCTGTAGAGGTCTAAGAGGCAGTTCTGAGAGTGATGAAGTCCCTCTAACCAAGGCCACCCAATGAATACAGTAAGACAGCAGTCATTTAATATGCTCTTTCACAGCGTAGGCAGAGATTTAGAATTACTGTCATCAGCAATCAGTACTTTATATAATTTTCAGACCCAAATGAATGATTTACAATGTGTCAGGGAATGAAAAGGGCCCATTATTTTTACTCAACTGATGGAACTGCTGAGAAAGATATTGTGCAACACGATGGCAAAGTGGTTTTGAATTTGAATTTTTGAAGCTTATTCACCAAGTAGCTAATTCATAAAGCCAGTAGTAACAAGGCTACCATGTGTCTTAGCTGACTGTATGCCATATGAATATCATAACACTCTAATAGGGTCCTGTTTCTCATCCATCACACAGTGGAATGGACAAGTGGATTCACACTACTGGCGAATGAAGAAGTCAGAAGTGGCATCCTTGCTCAAGCGCTGTATGGGAGGCTACTTTGACATCTCACTGTTTAATGTTGTTTAAAACAACAGTAAATCAAGGGCTCTTTGGGCTCTGTGTGGTTTACAGCTCTCTTGTCTGGTGTCCAAAGTCAATTAACACTGTTTCTGAAAGAGCACCATCGTTTGTCTAACAGCACACATTTTCTTCAGTCTACAGTAGCGGTGTTGGCCGGGGATATCAAAAATATACTGGAGGCCTATTTGATATGACATCTATTCAGTATCTTCATATATCACCATTGCTTTGGTGAATTTATTTCAAAGAGTTTAAGATTGCACTGTAAAAAGAAATGATGCCACACGCAATATAACCTTTCAAAGGAATAAAGCTTTTACAGAGTTATGTAAGCATGTTTTCTATACAGTCTATGATCTAATCGTGTATAGTGTCAGGTTTATAGGGCTTTTTTACAGTACTGTATAGATTTCCTTTTCATGACTTTAAGGAGGGCTCACTTTTGCCAGCTGCCATGATGGGTGAAACAGCTAGTGTCCATTTCCTCTATTTTATGTCATAAGCTAGATAAATATTGAACAAATGTCTTCAGAGATGTTCATTTGGACTGAGTTTTACCCAGGAAGCACTTCCACAGAAATCAAACAAATGACACAACTGTTTCCTGGAGTCCACTGACTTATGATAACATTCTGTCCACTATATACTGCACAGCACAAGTTTTACTTAAATGAAAACTGCCACTTCATCTATAAATATCTCATAGATATTTACCTTTACAGAACACTATTTCACATGTCTCCTACTATCAAGATCTTTGATAGAACAAAGTTCTTGAGCACTTTGAACCTGTGACTGCGCAGACATTGAAAGTTTTTTTTTTCCTACTGTTGCTTTTTGTTTAGACTGGTTGAAGGATGGTTGCACCTGTTGACATTAAACCTTATTTATATTTAAATATAAACCCCCATGTCAAAACTTACATTATGCTTCAAATGTCTTTTAATTATGTAAGTGTGCGTGCCGTACTCAACATTTGTCAATTTTTCCACAACATAGAGACATTACCTCAAACCCAGATGAAAGCGGAACCACTCACAAGGACAAAACAGAACAAACACAGGGAGACATTGCTAATGAGCTTTGGCAAAAACAAACACTAAATGTTACAGGACAAATATGTGGATTTGGTGGCCACGGGCAAGGCTTGACAGGACAGATTTTCCACTGTAAATCACCATCGCTCTGTTACACTTTATATTAAAACACCATTAGTCTCCCATCAGTGACAAATAAAACTAGTATAATGTGCTGTGCTTTCAATTTCACAGCTATAAACTTTGTAAACTTAACAAAGCAGACACATTTAAGGCTAAACCAGATTTTAAAAAGTGAAAAGAAGTCGTATATCTTAGCAACAGTCAACGAAGTCAAAAAGGGTTGTGTGTCAGCCTTTTTATTTGTCAATAAGAGTAAATAAACATCCCATCTTCAGTGTCGTAAAAGGCTCCTCTCAGTCTGAGGGGCTTTCTTGGTCATTAATTATTTCGGACCCACGGATTGAGGTCAGAGAATGGTCCAAAACATGACAAACAGTAGCTCTAAGTAAAAGCCAAGAACAGCAAAAACACATGAGAAACTTACATGTGTGGCGCTGTACAGAAGAAGCAGCAGGGCAGACAGGATGGTTCTCTTCGTCCCAAGCATTCCGTCCAGCCAGGGCGACAAACCTGGAAGCATGTTTCACTTTTGACATGCACCCACAGGACACAGACCAATGCGAGTCAGCTCTACATCGCTGGAGCCACCTGCCCCTGTCGTGCCCACCAAAGTTTCCTTGACAACCAAGCAGAATGTGCTGACAAACATATGGTATGCCTAGAGAAGAAAAAAAAATGTTTGATGCTCAGTTTAGAATTCTTAGAGTTAAAAAAAAAGTCAATCACCATGTCTAATCCCAGTTCTTCGATAAAAAAAGAAAGAGGAGCAGGTTTTTGGTTAGTTTTGCTGAAGGCAAAATGGGTCCCTGAGTGTGTCTGGGACTGTGCTCTTCGCTCTGGTCCATCCACAGGAAAGAGAACGCCTGTGTTGCCTCACTCACTGCCTTCTCCTCGCCCTGTCCGCCTCCCCAACCAATCAAGATAAAGAGTCTAGGCCGGCACGGTAACTTTGTGAGTGTAAGCGAAGTGAGCATCAAAAGGAAAGGCTCTCAAGTCATAAAATGTACACCACAGATCGGAACTACAAATCAGTGGACTGTTTTATGGTGGTAGCTTCTTTCCCACGTGGAATTTTTAAGGTAGTAATTGTAAACAGTGGTGTCTGTTATTTTACTGCAACTGTACTGTGATTTAAATTAGTACTAAAATAATAGACATGTTATATTTAATTTATTTGATTAAATTGTTATACACTAAAATAGGCCAAACCAGGTCTTACAAAATAAATAATCAACAAATATACAGAACACAATCACTTCACAATCCTAAACATAAAGGAGGGCCTGATACTACTTTATGGTGCCTAAATATCCACAGAAAGATTAACAGCATCAAAGTGCCACCATTGCAGGGAGGGTAACAGAATCAGAGTGTATATTACTGCCCTGAGCAAGCCCTCCATCTCCATCAGGATCAGGCCCCCACCCCCCACTTTTAACCCACAGTGACAGCCCTGAACTCTGTGTAAACTGAGACTGCATCCACAAAGAGGTCATGCTGACCACCATGGCGCTCACACCATAGCAGGCTCCTTGTGTTATGCAAAAACACAAGACATGGAGGGCAAGCGAATAGTTTACTTGCAGCAAAAGACGAGAGGGAGCACGCTGTGTGTGGGCAGAGTGGTCGGTCAGAATACAAGAAAAGAAGTGTGTTGCAGAAGGCGATTGGTTGTGCTATTAATTCACAAAGGTGAAGCATGTAATTAAATAATGCATGCAGACCTTATTGAATTGCCATACCTTGGATCCCGCTGGGCATAGAATAGGACACAACATAAAGAAGTTGGAAGATCACCCATCACTCAGCAAAGAAAGAATATAATATCTGTCATTTCATGTCTATTTAATTCCTTTTCGTTTCCATACAACTGTGCAAGACAAACATACGGTTACAAAAGAGTTCCCTTGTTTGGAGACCAACCTAAATGTCCACCAGTATTTCTGGGACCAGCTATATTAGCAACTCATTAAATAGTTTTCAATCTATTATATTATATCTGATATTCATATGTGATTGTCATAACAATCACTCAGATTAATTATGTCCTCATGATTGGTTTTGAGAACAGCATGGCGTTGATACTGTATCATTTAAATGGTATTGTATTAACTGAGCACGACAATATTAGACATCAAATTGGTCATCCATCTTTATGATCCAATAAAGAGCACTGGACATAATTGTGAGAGTGGCATCCACTGAACTCCATTCACCGGTCTGTGAAATGTGAGATCCCAGCTATATATCTTGTTATCTCATTGTGGTTGACAGTAATAATATTGATGTTTCAATTTGGAAGACAATGACAATTTATAGCATAAATACAGATGCATATGAAATAAAAGCATCCCTGGCCATATGTGAGCCCCAAGTGTATTTGTCACTGTTTATACCCTTCAAATGAGTGAAAACGAATGATGATACCATGAAGAGACACCCAGTACTGTTAGCCTGGCTATGCCTTCCTAGCACTTCCGCTTGATTATCATCTCCCTACAGTGCTAGTCTGGATTTGATCCCATCGAGCTTGTTGTCTCAGGAGGCATTTTAACCTGTCCAATCGCTGAACAAAGGGAGGTGTTGTGAATGCAGAGCTAGAATGCTATCAGTCAACGCAAGCTATCAGTCAGGGACTGATCCAGTCTTTTTAAACTTAAACACCTCAAGCAAGCAATCGAACGTCACTACTCAATGTCCAGACCCTCTGAACGAAACAAAAGTGTCGAATGAGAGTTTGGTTTTATTACCAGGCTACAGTACCGTTGATTTCCAACTGAGTATTTGCTTGTCTGTATGATGTCAGATTGGCATGGGGACATTGTTTCCATCTCAAACACTTTTATCTGCAGTTTGGCTAATAATAACTGACAATCACAAATGGTGTCAATGGAAACCAATTATGTCATACCTTGTTGACGTTTTGGTATAAGCAACTGCACTGACAGGAATGAATTCACCATCACCTCCTTTGGTGTAAACATGACAAATGCATGCACTCAAACAAGCACAAGTTTATCCAAATAGCTTTCTTTTGGATTTTTACAATGTAAAGGCATACAGAGTAACTTAGCATGGGTTGTAAACACTAAAAGAATTCTTTTTGAAGTGTTGAGATATGTTTGTTTGTTTAGCATGTGTCCAACACTAGTATTTGTGCATAGACCAATTAACATTCTTCTCTCCTGCTCTTTGATTATGCAAGAGCTGGATATCTAAACAAAATGGCTGACAATTACTCTTAACTGCCTTAAACAAATCTGAAGTGGACATCTGGAGATTTCCCATGATCTCTTTGTGGGGTCAAGCAGCACATCTCATGACAGCACCAGATACACATACCAGAGACTAGAGACAGAGCAAGAGATAGAGAACGCTTGAGAGAGTGAAAGAGAGAGGTGGAATGCAAAGAACAGAAAAGATGTTTAAATTATTTTACCAGTACCAAAAGGACAAATTATTGTTGATCTTTGCAAAGCTAATGCCACTCGTCTCACAAAATCTTTCTGTACAGTCCTTCAGGTTTTTAATCATTTCATTTTTTTAAGATGCTGTCAGTTCATGAGCGAAGGTTGCCCTAGGGCAGGGTGGGAGTTAAATCCACAACACTGACAAATGACCCCGTTATTTTTCAACAGTGATAGTCCACAGTTCCCCATTAGGCTCTGGGGAGGACAGAGAGAAGGCGTGGGTGAAATACAAAAATGAAAGAGAATGGTCACTCTAATGACATGATTTACTAGTGTGGTTAATGATTTTTTTTTTCATCAGGCAGTAATGCAGGACAGCTATGTGCATGCATTCTGTGACTGTCTGTGCTCTGCAGGACCCACTTGCACCTGATGTCCAGCAGCCTTGCAGTTCAACCATATGACATGATGCAGATAAATGGACACATTAGTGTACTTGAGAGATTGGAGGCAAGACATGGATCTGTAAAGAAAGATCAAAAACAGCTAAGTGAGCTTTAACATGGCTCTGTGAACAGGTTAGGTTTTCTGCTCTCGGCATACAGGTGGCTGTAGATGGGTGTAATTATTTACACGTGAGTAATTCTATAATGTTACTTGTCCAATCATAAGGAATACAATTCTAAACATCTCCATAGTGTGGAAATGAAAACATGTTGTCGTTTTTTTAAAAAAAAACTTTCTTAATAACCATTTTTCACGAGTAGGAACCCTTCTTAAGGTAATATATACGTTCATTTACATCACCATTTATCAAGTACAAGAGCGATGGTCAGCACCACAGTGCTGTTCTAGGAGCAGCCAGTGCGCCCTTCGCTTACGCAAGATCCCATGCATCTGAGTGAAAGTTTACTGGCTGCCAACATAAATAGTCATAAATCCGCCGCTCATGAACACACAGGAGCGGACCGTATTTACACGCCGAGGCATCTCGCGCGCAGAATTATTAGGCCCGCACTTGCCCCGTTCATGTGTGCGTGTATGTGTGTGCACGAGAGCGTCAGTGGCGCTTCATGCTCCATAAACACACAAGTGTTTGGAGGTGGGTCTGCTGGGCCTCTGCAGGAGGTGTTTATGGCAAGCCGTAAATGGGTCAGAGTGTGTTTGGTGCACACGACAGGTGGTATCTGGAAAATTTAACGTTGCCTGTCGAAACACCGTAAATTGTTTGCCTCTCGTTGCCGCTGAGACCCTGTAAGTAAATGTGTGGGTTCGGTCGGCCTTGATCTTTCACATGTAAACGTGTAAAAGAAAACAACCTGAAAAAAGAACACTAATAGAACACACATTAAACAGCAAACTGATTCTCATGGTAGAATTTTGTTACGTCTGTTGAGGAATTTCCCTTATAGAGTGAATGCAGCTCGGACTATGTATATAGTCATCTCTTTGAATTTAGCTTGTACTGTCTATAGATCGAGGGTGGGACAAGAAATGTAGTTCAAAGTAACCGACTATCTTTGAAGTAGAGCTGGTACTTATTGAAGACTTAATTAATCTTCAACAGCTGATTTACATAACATCACAACCCATCTATCAAATATCTTAGAAGCCAAACACATACACAGATTCTGTCACACAGAAATGAAGTATTGCACAGTCTAGTGCAATGATACTACAGTGCAATGAGTCCACAATGGTAACTGGAATGTGTTCATCAATTGCTCGACCTCTTGTGGCATCTACATAGCTTCATCACCAGTGAGCAGGTCATTAGTTGCCCTGGTCACGTGGACGCTCGCCCAATGGCACATAGTGTCTCGAGTGCTCTTGTACGACTCAGGGACCTGTTTACATTCCTGCTCCTCCTAAGTCAGGAGGGGTGAGAGGACATCCCCCCGTCAGCAACCCCCCACCCCGGAAGTGCGAGGGAGCAAGCGGGAGAGAGAGTAAGCAAATGAGCAACGGTAACATCGAGACACGGCAGGAAAAACAAACATCACTCTCTGAACATCCCGTCCAGACTTGGTCAACAACACACACACATCCCTTACCCCTCACAGCAAAAACACACCATCTTTGCACACACATACACACGGACATGGTGAACATCGCCTTCAGGTAGATGCACCCTGCTTTAAAACCGCTTCATGACTGTCCACTTCCCAAGAGCACCTCTGCTATTTTAAATGGAGGATTTCTTTGGGAGACGATTATATATTTGTTTCATTTCCCCCACTTATGCTGTACCTGCCATTGACAGATATACCTTGATATGACCTAACTCAATACACGGATGCAAACTACTCCAGACCAATATTGTATCCGACCACTAGAGCCTAGCTCAGACCTGCTGATCCTAATGCAATGGGAGATTAATTCAAGCGAATGGCCCAATAAGGTTGAAATGAGGATGGCAGTGGTCTCTTTATTGGCTGTGTCAGCCACATCGCTAGACCATTTGAGCTGAATTATTTACCCTTGACACCCTCTTCACCCCCAGTAATCCTTTTAAGAGGAGACGTGCCCTTATGATGAGACTCCCCCCCCCAGGCCTCAAGATTAGAGCACTCTCATTGTGTTTCTCTGGCACCCTGTTTTTGTTGACCCTCCTCCAATTTGACACCTAATCCACAATTCAGCTTTGCGTAGATTGCTCAGATATATTTTTGTTTCACCAACCAAAGATGTCTGAGTCATGAGGAGAGTGAGTGCAATGATTGTTGTGAGGAAGGTCTCCTCTCAAGACACAATATAACTTTTAGAATTGTTATTGTTTCTTTCCCATCTCTTGGCCATTTGATCACAATAAAGATATACCTGGGAAAGCCATTAAGGTGAAGTTATAGCCAAAGTCTCTGGAACTTGAGCACCAAGTTCTTAATAGCGCTTGTATTTGTATTTGTTCAGATGAATGCCTTAAATGGGGCTGAATGCATAGACACGTATGCATGTACAAATACATTTTTCAGCCTGCAACCTGTTCCAAGAAGGTCACATACCTAATGTAAGTGGTGAGAACCAGCTGTGTATTTACATTACATTTACATTTACATTTAGGCATTTAGCAGACGCTTTTATCCAAAGCGACTTTCAAAAGAGGATAACATTCAAGCTACAACACAATGAAAGAACTAACAAGGAATGCATATTGCTAACATAGAATCTGCACTATTTTAAGTTGAAAATGCAATAGTGTAACACAGTGTAGAGAAATTAAATTAATAAGTGCATTCTCAAAATTTACGGCAGGAGATATTCTTGGAAGAGCTGGGTCTTCATGAGTTTCTTGAAGGTGGAGAGGGTATCAGTTGATCTGGTGGCACTTGGGAAGTCATTCACCAGCGCGGAACCAGATATGAGAAGAGTCTGGATTGACCTGCACAAGGTGTTGGCCGTGCTAGAAAACGTTTCTTAGAGGAGCAAAGCGGTCGTCGGGTGACATAGGGATTCAGGAGAGTATTCAGGTAGATGGGAGCAGAGCCATCATTCACCATAAGTGCCTTGAATTTAATGCGAGCAGCCAAGGGTAACCAGTGAAGTTCAATGAACAGAGGTGTGACGTGTGCCCTTTTTGGTTGGTTAAAGACTAGACGTGCAGCTGCATTCTGGATCATCTGTAGCGGTCTCACCGCACAGGCTGGTAGGCCTGATAGGAGGACATTGCAGTAGTCAAGACGAGAGATAACCAGGGTCTGTACCAGGAGCTGGGTTGCATGTTGGGTTAGGTACAGCCTGATCTTCCTTATGTTGAATAGGGAAAAACAATACATGGAAACAAATTCAGTGTAGAATGCAAGCTTGTCATATGACCAAAAAGTACAGGAGGATACATGATGTCCATTGACACTTGCATGTTCAAAGTTCTATTTTTGGAGCAATGATCACTGCCTTGCCAGGCTAGTGCCGCCTAGTGCTTCCGCGCAATTTCTCATTTAGCTCCTTCACTGCGTCAGGCATCTGTCCGTAGGCCCAGTTTATGGTCACGCGCCACATCGTCGCATGAACCCCCTCCTCAAAAAATTTGTAACTACATGTCGAACCAATGCAGACCGTAAGTACAAGCGACGTGGGCCGCAAGGGCTGCGATTGGTCGAGTTCGTCCACTTGCTTTGTTGTGTTTGCCTATTTTAGCGGCCCACCATAGGTACTTTTAGCAACATGCTAGTCCACTGTAATGGCTTTGTAAAGGATGTAAAACATCGTTTTGAATTCTTGTCAGGATTTCTCAACTGTACTGTGTCTATCTTTCAATAATATTTTAAAATCAGTGCTTCGTCAGGCAGTAGACTATGTTTGCTAGCTAACAGAATATAAACCGACTACCCAGAAACCTTGTAAATAGTTCAACAAGTTTGTTGACATATGCAGTGTCTGTTTTAACAGTGATGTTAACAAAAGGAGGGTTGAACGGTACATAGTGCCACTCAAAGCAATCTGGTGAAGTGGGCTACGCGAACAAGGCCACTGAAATCTGAAAGTAAACACTCCAACAACGAGTTCATGCAATTTCTTTTTTTTTCTACATCCAACCTTGATGCAGAACAAAAAGAGAAAAACGGCAGCGACAAGGACCGCAGTGCACTGTGCGTCAAGTCTGTGCAGAACCATAATTCGCCCTTTACGTTCGCACCGTCTCTGAGCTGTTCAGGCCAATCAGCGAAAGCGATAACGTTGAATTCAAGCAGTGCATCTCAGCGGAACATTACTAACCACTCTTAAGTTTCATGTCTTTACAAATGAAAGTTTTAGTAAAGATTGCAACTGTGCACCTATACAGCCATTCTGCTACCACAACAACCGAAAATTCTCGAGACAGCGGCATTCGTCAAAGTTTTAATCTGAACCATTGTATTTCATCACAAACGATTAGAAAACAAGGCTTTTGCAAAAGACGCAAGTGTAAAAAACCAAACTTGTCCTGTATGAATTCCTTCTATGTACATACTGCAGGAGTGCATTGCATCCATACTAAATGTGGCAGTCTCTCTGCAGAGAGAAATGATGTTTGGACAGTGCTTCCAGCTAATAGCTGCAAATTCCTTGATAGATTTTAATCATTTTTGGTAAAATTCCCTTGTTTACATATCTGTGTTGTTTATGGCAAAGAGATGTATGATGACACAGTGTTTAGTACATTATATTGCCATTCTGTTCCTTGACCTCATATCCCTCATCTCCACATATATTTGTATGAAACAACCCCCCTAGAATCACAAATTGGTTTAATGTGTGGTTCAGGACTGTATAGCTTCTCCATATGTGAAGTATCAAACACCAAATGCCATATTTAAAATATTCATTTTATTTAGTGAATTGCACACTATGGCATTAACCACTATTTTAGCAGCAGCATGATGAGAACAGTGAAGGGCAAGCATTGCTATTGGTTGCCTTGGCCTATACAGTCAATATACTGTCAAACACAATGCCTTGAGATCAAAACATTGAATCCTTACGAGAAAATCCAGAACTCTTTCCTGCAACCAGTTTCCCAAGAACAACCTCCTACTGGCAATGTTTGAGACAAGGTGTCATTTTCCCTAGCAAACAGCATTTCTTCCTAATTTATTATCTCTTTTTTACAGTTAGTTAGGAGAAATCTGCTGCTGTTCCTGTAAGCTTTGGCCGTTTTTCGTTCTGTGCACATCGCTCTGTTTTCTCCCCTTGATAACCATCAGAACATTTATAGCGTAAAAGCTGGAGGAATCTGTCTGTTGCTTTGCCCATTTCTCTGACACTTTTGTATACAAAGGGGCAGACAGACACAAAAAAAAATTGGCTAAATTCCTCAAAGAATGAGGTGGGATGCTGTCTTTCATCTCTTTTTTCAGTGAATGCTTAATGGCCTGTGTCAGATAATTACTTTTTGCCACTGATTGTTTTATTTATTTGTGGGTTTATATAATTTTGTTATTTATTTTAGTTATCCTTTTAGTTATTGATTTAAATTTATTATTTTATTCAGAACATTTTTCAATGACTGTCAAATTTAATTTTGGTTAAACTGTTTAACGACTTTGAGGAAGTGGCTGGCTGAAAGATGACAAAGTAGGGAAATCATTGAACTCCATTCAAATTGAACTGCAATCTAAAGCTTTTTGCTGCAAATGAAAACAACAGGTTCAGTATTGTGACTGCTGTGGGCCAAGCCAGCCATGTTAAATCTCAGTGCTGACCTGGAGTTCTTCCTGAAACAAACCAGAGCCGCGCAGAGACTCAGGCAACGACCTAACCAATCACATTTTGTCATTTCTTCCCGATGTATACAGAAATCCCTCTTGATGCAAAGTTTGGAAAGCAAATAGGGAGAGCATGCCATAATACATAGCCCAGGGCCATTGTCCTCAAGCCAGTGTTTGGCTAACGTGGCATCATAATGGATACGGGCATGGTAGGGAGAGAAGCTGCAAGTGTTCTGGGAATGCAATACGGGAATGGGACACCCCATTTAATCTTTTATTAGTGTTACTTTGAATATGGACAGCAACAGGGATTAATAAAAGTTGCTTTATCAAACTTAATATAAAGTGTTATCATGAATATACAATGTCTTAAATATACAGTGTCTATTTATATTGTCTTGAATTTGTAGATACTTTTGTGGGAAGAGTGATTACATATTCAAAATTAATTGAAGGTGTTACTGTTTCCTAAAACACATTACCTCATGCCTCTCAAAAGGAGAAACACAACTTAAAAAAAAAAAAACTCAAAACATATCCTGCATATTTTCAGAGGAGGCTTGTCATGTCTCCAACTTAAACATTGTAAATCCTGTGTGCTACTCTTGGGGCTTTTCCAGAAAAATGACGGAGTAAACGACTTTGTGTCCCCCTCCTGACCACATTTGGCCATGTTTGTCATTGTGTCGAGCGCTTGGCAGAAAGGAAGCCCCGTCTCCAGCATCCACCCCACCCACCTTCCTCTTTCCCACCCCCACCCCTCCTCAAAAGGACAATGTTAGTAGACCAAAGTTTCAGACATATTCCGACGCAGTTTTCGGTAATTTCTGACAATGGAAATTTCACTAGAAACGTCACACCGATGAGATTCATGGTGATCAAAAACCGTCCAGCTTTTCAGGGGTTGCATAATGGCATTGTGACCTGCCATACTTCAGCTCCTTTCAAGAATGTGTAGAGCATGTGTGGGAAATTGGACATGTTTGTGTGTGTGTGTGTGAGAGACAGTGTAACACAAAGCACATTCCAACTTTCCAGCTGCTTGGTTCATTTGTCATCAACAGGCATGTTTTTTTATCTTTATTTTTAAAATCCCTTAGTTGTAATTCATAATTTGTTAAAGATGAGGTTGACGTGTGCGAGACACAGGCTGCCACTGTGTCATAATAGCACCATCTTGTGGCTGCTTCAAAAGGTTATAATTTTAGCTACATAAGATAATTATTTTACTAATCTAATAAGCTTCTGAGTTTTTTTGCCTGCTCAGTATTATATGGTATTTGTCTATTTTAACATATTCTATGTTCAAATTAACACAACAGATTCAATTTCAGAGTCTGTATCTGTAGGCTTTGGGACTCTGAAGCTGAACACTCTGAAGAAGATTTTGCTTCCTGAAGAAAATCACCTTTAAAATTAGATTGTAGTATAGTAGTGTGTTTTTGTGTGTTTTTTTAAATTATAGCCCAGTTTGTAATCCCTATGTAGCTCATTGCCAGCAAAAACAAAGCAAGATGTTTGGGTCTGTCTAAACATTTTACATGACTTTTACATATACTTCAGTTAGTTTGTTTGTTTATTTTTAACAGAGATAGAGATGCAGTAGAGATGCCTTGTGTAAAACAAGGAAATATGCATTGCATCAGTTTTTAGCAAAGCCATGCTGTAAAATAATCATGGAAACCTTTCAGTTATTTTAGTTTTATTTCTTGATTCTTTTTTTTCCTGCAAAGCCTGTGAGCTATTTAGCCAAAAGCAAAGTACAGTATGTCCACACGAACAATAATACCAATTACACATTTCAAACAATATCAGTAAACTGATAAATAAATTCCAATATATATGTAACACCAACTCCCCTATCTACATGGCAGGTTTCAACATTTACACAAGATGGCAGTGTGGAATAAGAACCTTGTTGGTTTTTCATGCAGCTATAATCTAGATTAAACAATAAAAAAAAGAAATATGAACTATTTGATCAATGTGCTGAATTGATTTGCACACTATGTTTCCAAAGCTTTAATTTCACTCTCAGTACTGCTCATCATAGCACATTTAAGAGTCATAATGACCTATACAACTAGTTTAGTTTAGTTGAATTGAACTGCCCTCCACCATTCTCAGGACAACAACATAAAGATGCCCTCCTTGTAAAACTGTCATTGTAAACTCAGAACTTTCAGGCAATTCATCTTTTCACTCGAGAAAATGCTGAATTCCCTGCTGTCCTTACATCTGACATCTGAGGCCACAGTGCAGCATCCAGAAGGTGATTTGGTTCACAGCAACATAGTGACATGTCACATCACCCAGTTTAACTTTTTCCCAAAATAACTGGCAATTACTTTTCAAGGACACTCTGGACACTGATCTTACATCCATGAGAGGTGGTCAAACATGTCAAACATGAAGTAGGACCACGACCCAGACAGCAAGAGGCTGGCAGCTGACTGGTGGCCCACCGAAAGCTGAGCTGGCTGTCTGCTGGCATTTTTGCTTGTCAGTTCTCTACTCACCTTTGATGTTTAACCTTAAATAGTATTTCTCAGATAGCAACACCTTAAAAAAAATAAATGAAAAATAACGACGGACCACCAGTGGATCACCGGAGAACCGATGAGTACGATGTCAGTGGACTGCCAGCAGATCGCCAGCCTCTTGCTGTCTGGGAGCCTGTGACCTGTGGTGACGTCATCGCTAAGTGCTCTGTGAGGCTAAATTGCTAAGTGCCATAACACTAAAATCCAAACTAGTGATTGCTAAAATTGCTAACTGCTAAAACAGTAACAGCTACAAATAACAGTGCCATCAGTAGCAGCAGAGGTGACACCAAGCCTCCTGAAGAATGGTATATCTAGTCAATACTGTCATTTATTGTCAGGTAGCTGGGGGTTGAGGGAAGAGGGATAACGAGACGGGACCTTAATCATCTCATCCACATGACCCTTGATACTTGTTATTGTACAATTTCCACACATCACAACATCTAGCCTACATCACCATAGCAGTACAATACAGTCTGCAGGAAGCTAATATTCTAATGCCTCTGGGTTGGCCTATTCTGCCGAAAATGCTAAAATGCTAAACACAGTCAGTGTTTGTCATCAGTCAGAGCAGAGGTGTCACAGAGAGTAGATAGCTGTGGCCAGTCATAGCACTGCCTTTGTCGGGGAGCGTCTGATTAAACCTGGGGGTTTGTGGGGGTAATTGATGGAAGGGGACGCTAAAATGGGCAGGCATCAATTAACACCATGCCTCTGTGGTGTGATTACGTGACCCCAGTCAGAGCTAGGTGTAATGAGAGGGTGATTCATGGAGCCGTGAGATGACAGTGTCGGAGACAGAAAGCTCACCAAAGATTTATGGATGCCACACACACACACACACACACATGCACACACACACACACTTTTCTTCTCTCTCTCTCACTGTCTCCTCTCCCTTCTCACCTACATTTGTCCCCGCCCTCCCCATCTTTCTTATCTCAATCTTTCCACCCTCTCTGTATTCTCCCCTCTCTCTTTCTCTCTCTGCTGTCATTACTCATAGATGTTGTTTTGTTGACGGCAGTTAATTGGTCAAGAGGTTTAGTCGTGGTGATTGGCGTCTGAGGCGTGTCTGATAGAGCTGGTGCAGGGTTGTTTGCAGGCTCTCTCTCTCTCTCTCTCTCTCTCTTTCTCTCTGTGTGTGTGTCCACAGAGAAGGGCTTCCCTCTTCTCTCCCTGTGATAAGTAAGTATAATTTTTTTTAATACATTCAGCACTGCAAGCTTTCCTTCACCTTACTAATCAGGGAAGGTTCATTTCTTCTTCCCTTCCTTTTTGGCCTTATTGTTAGGGGAACATTTCCACAGGGTTTGAAGGGAGAGTAGCGGAATTTCATGACATGATCAAAAAAGGGTGTATGTCAGTGCTGTTTTCTCACAGACTGGTGGAGCAGCCTAAATAATAAAAGGTCTGCCAGAGATGATGGTAAAGTGCCGGGAGCTTCACATTATGGGGGTTATAACAGTTAAAATACTAAAAATATTATTCTGTCCAGAATATTTTTGTGGGGGTTAAGTGTGCAGATACATAAATCCCATCCTCAGTTTATTCCACCAACTGCCCCAGTTAACATACATATTGCTTTAAGCAAATGAGGCATACTGGTGTAACTTCAATCGGTATGTGTCAGTATCCAACACAAAACAGAGAATCTAGATGTATGTAGCATTGCACGTGTGGAAAGAGTTAGAGCGAGAAAGACTCTGATCAATCATTATTCATCAGCCTCTGGGATTTCTTTTAGTGAAGACTGAGACTGGAAGGCGGAAAGGGCTGCTCCAATCCTGTTACAGGGATATGGAGGGACTCAGAATATAGGAGGGGAGCCAGTATGAAAAAGAGAGAAGGAAAGAAAGAGAGAGGGAGAGAAATTGAGTGATGATGGAAAACAGAAACAAAGAGCATGGTGGTAGTGGTGCTATTGGTGGTTGGGGGGTTGGCGGGTGATGGGTGGGGCAGGGGGTGATGGGGTGGGGGTGGGGGGGGGGGTGGTGGTGGAGGAATGATCTTCCGGTGAGTGATTGCAGAGCACTCTGAGTGAATCCTCCCACTGATATCCACTGAGTCCTTCAAATGGGATGAGTGGGGTGGGGAGCAGTAGGTTGGGGAAGAGCAGTAGGGTGGGAGAGGGAGGGAGAGAGGGATACACTCACACGTGTCTGTTACAGTGAGGACAGGAGAGAAATTGTGTGAAAGACGGAAAGAATGAAGTCAGGGTCAACAGAGCTGTGACAGCTTAATCCACAGTGCAGATGTGCAGTAACCAACACATTTGCTGTATTGCATTTCTCTTCTATGCAAATCCTCAGGTGAATATTTATACACTTGAACAGCACCTGACATTTTAATTTCATGGCTGAGTATTTATCGAATGAATATGAGACACATACACGCACACACACACACACACACACACACACACACACATACACACACACACACACACAGCATACAAAGCAAAGACCCCAAAGGCATAATAGTACTGTATTAATCAAACAGTCTTCTTGTTATCAAACCTTGTTGAAGACAGCAATTCAGTATCAAGCCTTGTTAAGCTCTTACCCCTCATCATGTAGTATGTCTGCCCATGAACAGCCTGCTGGATTAGCAGTGGACAAAAAAAAAATCAGGTCGCTGCAGCTGAGCTGAAGTGGTACCTGCTCTGGTACTCTCTCTATCACACACACACACACACACACACACACACACACACATTTCAATGACACACAGTGTCAGATTGTAGTGGTGCCAAGGGACACGCTGCTCGTGTCAGAGCTGGCCTGAGTCAGCAGTGTGTGTTAATGCTCTCTAGTGCTCATCATCTTTGCTGTGTACAACTCTGGAGTCTCAGTAATATCAGAATTAATCTCATGCCAAGTCATACTGTAACTGACACTGACCCAGTTCCCCAGTCTCTGTAAAATTAAAGACTGCATATACTCTGTCATTATCTGACAGAACTAAGTGTACATGGAGGCCAAATGCCTATAGAATTACTCCAGTCATTCTATACGCAATCCAGTTGGGATTTAATCAGGTAAATTAATGGTGACATCTATGGCAGTGAAAATCATTGCATTCCCTCAGTCTATAATCACTGACTTTGGTCTATGTGTCATTTATCATTCATCAGTAACATAGAGGTTTTTCAGGAGGACATTTTCCATTTGTATTTTCTGACGTGTGGACATCCAGTCCTTTAGAAAAGAACTTGGAGATTTATTTTCAGGGCAACATGCTTTTAAAAAAATCTATATGAGGTGCAAAATTCAAGAGACAAAAATTCATGCTTTATTTTGGCCTCACCGGCTGGTCTTATTTATGATGTAATCATCTCCGCTCCGCCCACTGCCCTCACCACATCCGTCCGTCCAGGAGGAGTAAATGATATTGATTTCCTCCTGCTTGAGGTGGCGCCCTACAAGCCCACCGCCACTCCCCATTCAATCTTAGATAATCACAACCTGTGTTTGCCCCAACACGCTCTCACGCCAGCGCAAGGATCCACACGGCCACGTCGTGCCCTTCGAAATCCCACAGCGGGGGCATTTTTTTCAGTCTGCAGTGGTGACGACGGTGACTAAGACAACCCCTCTGCTTTCTCGGTGGCCTCCATTATGACTTGGAGTAGAGTGGCAATGGCCTCAGATCAGCAATGGGTCTCAGTGCTGGCAAGCAGATGAAAAGGCAGCTCATGTGAGTGGTGACTCTGTCTTGAAAAAGCTGTGAGGAGGAGAGCCTGTTTCCATCTGTTGCATCAGTGAAAAGAGGAGCGAACGGAGATGGCTTTCTGTGAAAAATTTTCCTCTTTTTTCTTTTCTTCTTCGACGCTCCAAGCCAAAAGCCTGTGGACTAAAAGTGACTGTTGATCTGGTTATGGTTTTGAGTGGCTGATAGAAAATAGGTGTTGGGGGTTTAGTGCAAAATAGGTTTAGTGTACAGTTTACTTGCTATATACATTTGCTAATTTACAGAATATTTTGAATATAACACATTTTATGAATATGTAATTAATTATTTATCTTGATTAGGACAGGCCCTTCAAATAAGTTGTTTGTCTGAATGAGCAAAAATTGAACAAGACAATAGAAACAACTCTTTAAAACCTTTAACTCTTTAAAATCTGTTGGTACATTTTCTAACAACAGTAAACTGAGGCATCAGGGAAAAGGCAAAATTACAGTAAACGAAATACACAGCTTTACAGGAGCAAAACCAGTGAAACAGCCCATCTAAAACAGTACTGAAACAGCCCATCTAAAACAGTACTGAAACAGCCCATCTAAAACAGTACTGAAACAGTCCATCTAAAACAGTACTGAAACAGCCCATCTAAAACAGTACTGAAACAGCCCATCTAAAAGAGTACTGGAACAGCCCATCTAAAAGAGTACTGGAACAGCCCATCTAAAACAGTACTGAAACAGCCCATCTTAAAAATGTTTTTTGTTTTGTTTTGTTTTGTTCATTAAGGCATACCCATGCTGAGAGAAGTAATAAAAAAATAATGATATGCATACTCAAACCCAAGTGTGCTGTTTAAATCTAGATGAAGAGGGAATAGGAACATGAGAAATAATAGCGGCAAGCTCAGCATATCCCAAGCCTTTTTCATGAATCCCTTTGGAATATGCAATGGTTGCAAAAAAAAATAAAAAATCACCCAGTCACAACATGGTATAGCGCAGTGTTTTATGTTTTAACACATCAGAATTCCCAATTCTCAATTCTCACACATCTCTGATCATAACAGAACCTGTAATCCAGGTGTTACATCTTGATGTATGAGGGCAATATAAAATAAGGGAACACCACCACACGAGCAACATTTCAATTTAGACATTAATATGCTGTAACGTCTGCTCATGGTGGAGGGAGGGGCATTGATTCGCAGTACAATTCTGAGTAAGAAATCATTTGGGCTGATAGAGGCTTCTGGAACACCATGGCAACAGCCCTGGGATGAAAGCATATTTTTTCTTGTAAGAAATTGGCAAAGGCAATATGAGAAAACTATCGATTTACAATTTACTGCTTGGATCAAGGACACAAAATCAGCTGAGGGAAGGGGTGGGTGAAATGAGAAACAGATAAATAAATAGATAAATAGATGAAAGTTTGCCTTTTCGGCAGAATACATCTATTTTGTGAGTGTCCTCCCAAACAGCTTGGAATCAATAAATGAGTGCTTTTAATGGGGTTTCAAATCTGACAATGACGTAGGTGGCATTAAAGAGACAGATATGGTCCAGTAGATTTCCACAAACACAAAGAGGTCACCTTTAATAATGAAACAAAAGTCACAATACCAGTCTTAAACCATGTTCTGAAATCTCTGATACACAACATGTAATCAAATTTGAAGCACTGAATTGTTTAGGACCATGGTAATTGATTCAGCACACAGCATATAAGCAACTTTCAAAAGCATTTATGTAGTTATGAATATATTTATTTATATATTCTGACAAACCAAGCTGGAGACAATATGTCTTGGGAATAGGAGACCAACCAAGATGGCACTAGTGGCTCTGTGACTAAATGAAACAGCATTTATTTGATTCCTTCAGTACAAAGGACATGAGAGACTATTCTCACTATTCTGTACTGTAATTATTTTAGTGAAGACACACTCTACAGAAAGCCACAGGTATGGTGTCCTTGCGTTGGTACCTGAAGCAGAATGGAATCAACATGCTCTATTGATTTCATTCCCGTGATTGCTGTCATAATGCTCTTCTGTTTGGGAGGCCTTGGCCGTGTGTCCGGGTGTCCTTCCTGCCCACTGCTGCCTGCCTGCCTGCCTGCCTCTCAAAAAGAGTCTTTCAGACGGGCTGATGAGGGCACCGTCTGTGCCTGTGCTTTATCGCTTTTGGCCCACCTTCAGCCACCCTCCTCCCTCTGTGTCGTCCATCGTGAAAGCCACTGTGCTGTCACAACACCCTTGGAGCCTGAAAGAGAGAGAGAGAGTCAACAAAGAGAGAGAGAAAGAGAGAGAGCAAAATAAAGATGTGAGAAAAAGACAGGAGAGATGAGAGAAGGGGATGGATTTAGAGATAGTGAGGGCTCATTTAAGACGCTAGAGGACCCGATTCCCTTTGTGGTGGGATTTCCACTTTTTTTTTCTTTCGTTCTTTCTTTCTTTCTTTCGTTTGATGGTTTCTTAAAGCGGTGTGTTTTTTTTAACTAGTTGTGCGTGTGAGCCTCTGTGTGCCCCAGGGGCTTGGCTTTAAAGTGTGCCTCCACTGTAGATTCCAACAAAGAATGAAAGTCTTTGCATTGGCTCCTGTACATAGTTGAATATTTCAGGACTTCTGAACAAAAAAAACAAAAAAAAAAGCTGAAAGGATTTTTTCTTTTTAAAGAAACTTGGTCTCAAACATATCTGCATCGTCCCTACCTCATGCTGCCTCATACGCTGAAATAAGGAAAAGTTTGTATTCCAGTTATACATGCTACAAAACTGAAAAAAATGTGCAAGGGTATAAGTATTCATTGCAGTGTGTGTGTGTGTGTGTGCTTGTGTGTATAACTCTCATAATACACACAGACAATTAAGAAAACAAGTACAAAAACACATCTGACAGAAATGGTAGCAAACGCCCTGAAAAGCACAGGGCAAAGTCTCTGGTGTGACACAGCAGGCGAGAGAGATCATTAGAGCTCCCAAATGAAGTCAAACACACCGAGCCAAACTTTGGCATGGGGGCGTCTGCTGTCAACCTTTGCATAGTTTGAATGTGTTTGTCTCTCAACTTATGATTGACTTTCACAACGGAACAAACAAAAAGGTTCACTTTGCGGGTGTGTTGCTAAAGGCGTCACCCAATAATAGCTGTTCTTTCCCTGCAGACTCCCTGTAGGTGTTCTCCTTCTGGCACTCTTAATTTGCATATTGATCAACCTGTGTTTTTTTTTTTGTTTGTTTGTTTTTTTTTCTTGTCATCTTGTTGGAATTAAACTAGTACACCTGCTTACTTAAAATGGAAAAGAAGGCTTCAGTTTGGCACATTTCTGTGTCATGCCTAAGTATGCTACAGAGGTTGGCCAAAATAATGAAGACACCATGTTGGAATACTTAAATACAGAACAGAAAAAAACATTAACAATTGCCCTATGTTATTTAATATATTGTTTCCATTGTTTTGTCTGGAGATATGTTTCTCTGGAAGTGGAGAGGGAGGTGCTTTCCATGATTTTCAGGCCTCTTGGCATACAGTACATATCTGTCTTCATACAGTACATATCTGTCTTCATACAGCACATATCTGTCTTCATACAGTACATATCTGTCTTCATACAGCACATATCTATCTTCATACAGCACATATCTGTCTTCATACAGTACATATCTGTCTTCATACAGTACATATCTGTCTTCATACAGCACATATCTATCTTCATACAGCACATATCTGTCTTCATACAGCACATATCTGTCTTCATACAGTACATATCTGTCTTCATACAGCACATATCTATCTTCATACAGCACATATCTGTCTTCATACAGCACATATCTGTCTTCATACAGCACATATCTGTCTTCATACAGCACATATCTGTCTTCATACAGTACATATCTGTCTTCATACAGCATATATCTGTCTTCATACAGTACATATCTGTCTTCTTCGTAAAGTGTGGTTAGCAAGCACCAAAAGTAACAGGACTGATGTCAGTTGCTGAATCGCCTCAGGATTGCAGATCTCAGTAAGATCCACCACTCATATCTCATCCATGCAGCCGGTGACTGGGCTCCTGCTTGGGAATGTTAACATCTGCTCCGTATAAAGTGAAGAGTTTATCACAGTCTATACCTGTCTGTTGTCATCTGAGAAAGCAGCCCCTGTAACACTGCTGTTACATTTTTCAAGTAGGTGCTGGGTTTCATTCTAACAGGCAGAGATAGATGCCACCGTGTTGCCAAAAGATTCCCCTGTCCATATACCATTTTTGTTCTGCCAAGATGCGCTGAGAACTGTTCAAAGGATGCCCCAACGCTACGAGTTATCAAACAGAATATTTTCGCCCCACACAGCTGCAAAAAAAAAGCTTAACATTCATTTGGTGAGTCATGGCGCTGTGGTGGGCTCCTTCACTCCATCTGAATGTGAGAAGATAAACACTGATGGCACATGATGTTGCTACAAAAAAAGGAAAAAAAAGAAACACATTTGCTATTTTGTATCAATTAGAATTCACCCTCACAGTCATCTGTCACCCTTGGCATGCTTGGGTCTTGATGAGGTCGCCATACTGTAGTCACATGACAACCTGAGGAAGGAGTTATCGCTGTCTTGATAACCCCCACCCCATTCAATGCCATACAAGCCCATCATGCACACACACACACACACACACACGCGCGCGCACACACACTCCAACCTCCCCCAGTGCTGGTGACATTTAAAGCGTTCATTGTGATTCAGCCGAGGACAAGGCAGAGAGTGTTCCTCCTGTGGTGCTCCAGGTAGGATTAAGGTCTGAACAAAGAGGAGCATGCTCTGTCTGCCATGCAGCCCACTTCCTTTGATTTATTGAAGTACTTGTCATTCATGGTGTACAGCGTCGGCTGTCTGGACTGCTGCATCAGAAAATATGGCAGGCTGTTCCAGTACATTTGTTTGTGTGTGTATGTGTGTTTGTGTGTGTATGTGTGTATGTATGTGTGTGTACTGGGAGGAGGGTGTGTGAGGACACATGGTAGTTTCAAGCATTAAATGACTAGCAGTCTGTAAAGTAATGTAAAGTCTGTAAAATGACTAGCAGTCTGTAAAGTAATGTAAAGTCTGTAAAATGTTGTAAGTGCTGAAACAGAAACAAAGAACTGTTTGATTGATGGCTTGCAATTAAGGTTGGTGGTAAAATCTATACCGCACTGAACATACAGTTTTTCACATTGCTAAGCTCGTTGGATAGGTTTATTCACATGCAATAAATTAGTCTTATGAAAGCAAGTGTTTCTCTGCTAACTAATGTCCTTGAAAAAGGACCATGTAACGAACACTGCTGTTACCATAGCAGCAAGTCCTCAAGGGGAACCTTCAACCTGGTGCATGAGTAATTCAATTCAGTGTACAAGGAGGCTATGTTACTCAGCTAATGATATTAAAGCCTTTGGTGGTCTTTGTCTATAACCTTAAATTATGACCTAATCATTTGTCACACTTTTGAATTGAGGTTAACAGTGAGAGAAATACATTCCTCCCTTACAGCAGTATGTCCAAGACCAGTGCAGCTGTATCTCCAAGACTGGTAGTTTCAGGAGGCCCCATAAGATATGCGCATAAATAATAAGCAGAATGTGCAGGAATACCTCAACAAACATACACACACACACACCACACACACACGCACACACACACTCTTTCCTCCTCAAATAAGTTGGGTTATGTAAGAGAAAATCCACTCACATTACTGCGCAATATGCGTTTTCCTTGGAATTGGAACAATTCATCCCTGCATGACAAGATCTCCCCCCAATAAAAGAGCTCAACACAGAGCAATCAGTCAGGGTTGGATGTATATACATATATACTGAGGATAGAGAAAGTGGGAGTTGAGGCAGTTCTTTTCAAATGTGTCCATCTCCTCACACTCAGGGCAGGAGCAGTGGTGTCAGCATGTTTGGGGAATGCCTATGGCTCAGGGCTCCTCAAGGTTTTGTCTTTTCTCAGTGGAGGGACAGGCCAAGGAGTCAAGTCAAGCAGAGCTTGATTATGTCGGCCATTTTCTTTTCACAAACAACCTGTCAGGTCTTTGATAGGCATCTATAATATACATAATGAATATTTATTTAAAGAAAGAACTACGCCAGAGGACATTAGTGCCAAAGTGAAAACTGATAGACTGCACTGTAAAATATTTGACAGGCTATTAGAATCAAACAGCAGCAGTTTACAACCTTATAAGAGAAGCAGCAATTATGATTGATCTCCATGCAGCAGATCCATTGATAGAAGCGGCCATTTATATCTGATTTGGAAAGGTGATAGTATTTCCACACAAATCTATGTGTAGCTATGTCCTGTACTGTATTTAAAAAATTGTCTGTGAAATGCAGTTATATGCACAACCAATCTCTGTATCCATCCTTCGGCTTCATTCTCCCATGCATGTACCTAATAGGCACATATATACGTTAATGTATACAAGGCATATAATGCCAAATGTCTATTTTGCAGACAGAACACCACTCGAAATGAGCTTGAAATGAGTTGCAAAAGACTTGCTTTGCATGGATGCATGCAGTAGCATACAGCTATGGGACCGCTTAACAATGCCTGTATTTATTGCTTTTGGAATGTCTAAGGGCTTGGTAGCAAAAGCTTGTATTTATCGTTTCATAAATGTTTTCACTTTTTCCACTCCAGCACTCCTGCCTGTTACAGCTGTTAACAGCATCCAGAGAGGGAGAGAGACAGAGAGAGAGAGAGAGAGAGAGAGAAATGTGTGGTATTATGTTGACAATACACACACAGGCCAGCTGCACACCAGGAGAACCTATCTGCCACATTGACAGGCAATATCTCTGTATATTAATCTGCCAGGCAGCTGCTATGCACCAGTTTATATCACCCCAGTGACATTTATTCCAACTATGGTAATCTTTTGCACCCTTTATCTATATTTCATAAGATATTATAATTGGCTTCTGCTCCGTCATCCCTCCGGACGCACCAGAAATTGGACACAGGATATTGGGGG
>PYXC01000543.1:900000-1070000 GCA_015244755.2 Tenualosa ilisha
GTGTGTGTGTGTGTGTGAGCGTGTGTGTGTGTGTGTGTGTGTATGCACATGTGTGTATGTACTGACCACAATACCTCCACATGTGTTCAGTGAGTTCATTCCTTCATGTTGGTAACCACAAGAAATGTTTGCAGTCAGTTAGGCATTGCATTTCCTCTGTAATGTTTTTTTTCTCTCAAAACAGAGAAACTGCTCTGATCTTGGTGAAGCAACTAACGAGTTCCCTTAGAATCCAGAAAACCAGCAGAGCTCATTTCTGCACCATTTTATTTCATCTTTTCCCCTCACCGGCTGTAACACTTTATCTCTGTGTCTATGTTTGTGCATAAAAAAAAAAAAAACAAACAAAAAAACATCCCCCTTGTCTGGCATAGGATGTGCAGACAGCCACTGCTACGGCCTGGTGCCATTAGGTGTGTTTACGAGACAAGGGAAGTTAATTGCGGGTGGGTCGCCCACTTGTTTTAATGGGCTGAGTAGGCTGAAGCAGGGGACCCAGATGAAAAAAGTTGGACATCGGGAGGCAAACATTGACAAACAGGCAGACAGAGCAAATTAGATTGCAGAGCTGCTGGCTGTATCAACACATCACACACACACACACACACACACACACACACACACACACACACACACACAAATTACACAGTTCAACACACACTGAGAAACACTCTAACAGGGTCTCATAAGCTTTTATGTGTGTATTAAAACTAACTGTGGAAACTGAAAATAATTAGTAGACATAAAAAATCAAATCAACAAAAAAATCTAATCTATCCTACAGCTCCAAATAATTATATGGTTACAGATGTGCTACAATCACAAATGTATTTTACAGTTTCAAATCAGTGATTGCACAGGATTGTTTGCACAAGAACATCCAACACTGACACTCAGATTTGATTTTGATTTGAATTGGTCAACCAAGATTTGACACTTTTTGATACTAGTTAAATTAACAAATTAACCCTCATGTAATATTCATCCAAATTCATCTTAATGTCACAAGCACTCATTTTTCTGAAGATGAACTCATACTAATTTATATCTATAATGTGATTCCTTGGTCCGACTCATGCATGTGTTCAGCCCATCAATTTCAAAAGAGAACAAAAAAAATGTGTACACATGTATAGGGTTTACAGCATTAATTGTGCTGGTCAGAGCCTTCAATAAGAGTTTGCATCAGTTCAGCTAACCACTCAGGCACGACAACAGCACTGTGAAAAAAGAGAAGCAAATTGCATTAGATTCAAGCTCAGGTGAACATTGATTTGAGGCTGGAATCAAATGAATGAAAGATGTATTCTTACCAGTTGTGGAAAAAGCCTATTCTATCCTGCTGACACAACAAAAGAAGGCGGTCCTTGATCCTTGATGAGGACCGTCATCATGTCAAGATCTGTCCTGTAAAAGACTGCAGTAAACAGTTTGGACAACTTCTAGTGAAAAACTCCACTGTATAGAGCGAGGAGATACTACAAACAAAGGTCTACTGACTGCAGCTCGGAAGACCCACCAAAACAACAACAGATGTATATGTGGGATATGTTATATGTGATATATTTATGATGTTTATACGCTGCTGAACACCTTAATTTTCTTCGGGATTAATAAAGTAACTCTACTCATTGTTGGCAATCAGGTCAATTACGGTGGTATCATCAGCAAACTTAATAACCCTCTCACGTCATTCAAAATTGGTCCCATGAGATCCTCAGTCTTAATGTGATTTTTATCTGTGGTAAAATAAAGGATATTATCAATTTTAATAATACTGGAAGGGCCATAACCTCATAACTCTATAGCAAATAGGAAGATTTTGGTAAAGGTTGTCCATGTTTTGAAAAGATATCAAAAGTTATCTCTGTGTTCATTTCAGCAGTCTGTGATTGTTTTTAGATTATTTGAAGTGTTTTCAGCTTTAAAATCAGCCCCTATTTCCATTAATGGTGCTATGTTGTGGCTTTGTATTGGTTAAAACATCTAAATTACCAGTACATGTATAGCAACGGAATGTGTAAAAACATGATGTGTCAGAAACACTTTCATATTGTTCAGATCAAAATATCTCTCATCCCAAATAAGTTATTGTGCAAGCCAACTGGAGCTCGCCAGGTTCCCCTACCATCACGTTCAACCACGTGTGCCACTCTATTAAATTCTAAGAAATTAAATCACAGTGCACCTATTAAAGAGTAGGGAAAAGTATATATAATACATTTACACTCCTTTTCACATCTGTCTTCTAAGCTACTGACATCTACCGGTGTTCCGCTGGACGCACTGTGCATACTTTTCTGGTAGAGGCTGAACCAGTCCCCATTTGCATCATGGCCTACCCTAATTTTCCCAGTTCTTCTCTGCACCTTGGCATATAGCATCAGCACAATAATAGGCTGTTTATGTATTTTAAACTAAACAGGAAATGTTATACCTCACACAGCTGTTGAACTCACTCTTTACTATTGGTACTACAACATAAACTCCTGCAGGTGCCCCTGTTCTAAGCCACTGAAAGTCTGTGCACAAACAACATGTTCTTAAAAGTGAATAACTTTGAAACTTGGAGTTAAATATTAGAGGAAAAGATGTCATAAACAGAACAAAATGAACAAAACATGTTCATTAAAAAGAACACATTCTGTGTCTTATTTCTGTCCGGGTGTCTGACCATAGCATTCAGTCCATAGAAGTAGATGTTGGCATAGCATGCTGCAGGGCCAAATATATAATGGGTGAGGGGAGTTAGGGGGTTACACAACTACATTTGATGGTTTACACAAGAATACCCATACTGACACAGAGAGCAGGTTGTTTAAATTACTACTGCCCTATAGCGAGTTCAATTTTGATGAAGTGTTTTGAAAGGCTTGTCAAGAACATCATCTGGTCATCCATCCCTGACTCATTAGACCCTCTTCAGTTTACCTACCACTCAAATATGACTACTGATGATGCCATCTCTTTGTTTTTTGATTATAGCTCGGCATTTAACACCACTGTGCCTACAAAATCAGTGACCAAGCTTATAGATCTTGGTCTAAACCCCAGAGCTTAATGTCACCAAAACAAAAGAGCTACTAGTGGAGAAACAGACCCATTACCCACTTAAGCCTTTGAGCCCTAGGCTATTTTCGGGGTAATTTGGGGGTAACTCTTACAACATTCTTACTTGCCCAGTGGGAGAATAAGTTGCAATTTCCATTACACTGCTCTTTGTACCTGTACATTTATGCACGTGACAAATAAATATCTTGAATTAAATTAACAAATTAACTCTCAAGTAATATGTAATCCATAAGCATCTTTGCTTCACAAGCACTAGTCTTTCTCATATCCACTCATATCAATTTATGTCTATACTTTGATTCCTTGGTCTAACTCATGCATGTGTTCAGCCCATCAATTTCAAAAGAGAACAAAAAAATGTGTACACATGTATAGGGTTTACAGCATTTATTGTGCTGGTCACAGCCTTCAATAAGAGTTTGCATCAGTTCAGTAAGAGACCTGAGCTAACCACTTAGGCACAGGAACAGCACTGTGAAAAAAGAGAGAAGCAAATTCCATTAGATTCAAGCTCATCTAAGCATTGATTTAAAGCTGAAATCAAATGAATGAAAGATGTATTCTTACCAGTTGTGGAAAAATAAGCCTATTCTATCTTGCTGACACAACAAAAGCAGGTGGTCCAAAATCTCTGTAAGCAAAAATAATAATGAATATTAAAGACCTATAGACAACTCTTCATAAAAAAAAATCTTTCTTTTATATCTGTAGACTATGAATACAAACCCTTTTGTGAGACTTCTTCTGCTTGGGTCGCTTCTCTTCATTTTGGCCCTGAAGGGGAGCAGGGGTGCTGTCTGTCTCTCCAGCAGTGGATGAGTCTCCACCATCAGTGTGGACTGTACCCAGGGTGTCCTCCTGTTGATGCGATGGCTCTGGACTTTGCTGGGCTCTTGAGTTTGGGCCATTGATGGCCAGGACACTTAGGTGTCTCCTGAGCCTGATGAGCCAGAGAGGATCAGCCTTTTCTTCCCCCATGTCAGCCCTTCCTCCCTGCATCTTTGCCAGAATGGCAGCACATAGCTGTAACAGAGCATGAACATAACATGAACAACCACAATTAGCCTAGTACCCCAAAAAGATAAGCTTGAATGACCCCCTATAGTATATAGTTATAATAGGCCAACAGATTTACTAGATGACTAAAAAAACTGCCATACCTTCAGGAGACTGGTCAGCAGACCTGAATTCCTTGACAATGGAGATGCCAAGAATGCTCTTCCAACTGCCTCCGCATAGTGGAAGGCCTCTACAAAATGTCCAGCGGCAAACAGTTTTCCCGCATGCAAGAGACTGAATACCTGAAGGACAAAGAAGACACAGTTCAGCACACTGAAATAATGGAAGTTCATATAGCCTACTACTGACACCCTTAGAATTAAAACTTTGGCTCTTAGAGATGTGACTGACCAAGTTAACTTTTTCTCGCTGAAAATTATCACGCTCATCGTGGGTGAATGGTCGTCCGACCACCTCCACCAGCTGGCCGCCAGTGTGCAACGTGGAGTGCGCTTCCTCGACAGACATCACTGGTCAGTTATCATTCATACAACTAGCACAGAAAAACGTGTCTCTTTCCAATTCAAATCAAGTGCAAATGAGGACGTTCAGTCGAGCACTTGTTTATATAGTAATGAATCATAATGGCTGTACCGTTTTATCACAATATAGGCCTACTTCTTTTAACGACAAAAAGTTCCACCCGAATTTCGAGTAGTAGGCCTACGTCATAGGCCAATCCCAAAGTACTCTACCGGAGTAAATCTAATAAATAGCCTGTAAGGTCTGGCTAAAAAGAAAAGGGAAAACGTGTTTCTCAAGTTATCGCTGCCTGAGCCTACCATTGAAAAGTCTATTAATTGTGTTAGTTTAATGTATTGACCTAGCATTCTACCGTCGATTTTAATAGGCCTTTGAATTTTTTTCGTCGTAGGTTAAGCAACATCAACAGCTTGTAACTCAAGGTCTGGGCTAGTTAACAAGAAATATCGTCACAGCATGGCTTCTAGATACTACACTTTGAATGCATGTTCAAGCTACGTCTGCTTCAGCTGAGCATAGTTTTGGTGCAGACTCTATAAAGTTCAAGCTTAGCCTACTTTTCCGATATATGCTGTCTGCTGATAAACCAATACTAATGTTATTGTCAAGTAGACTGTAAGGCATTGTCGTGCTCAAGAGCTTTACACTGAAAAAAATTGAGCCTAAGAGGTAGCAAACAATGAAAAAAATGAGGGGTAATGTTTTGTCATGATAAGAAAATACTTCCCTTTCGGACAAATTAAGTTTGAGTAGCGTAAGTCGTTTCCTATAATGACCGGCGGACAATACATTATCCCTTACTTAGTCAATTGATTATTGTACTTTTTGAGAAGATGTAACAGAATAGCATAATACGCAACATCAGAGCTAACATTTCAGAACCATGGACAACAACCAGTACACCGTTCGCCGCGCGTTGGTGAACAAACGCGTCTCCAGTTCGTACTAAGGTTGCTTACACATCTTACCTTGCATCCGTGTTAGTATGCCATTTTAACATTACTGCGAAATATTTGTATTATTGCTGAATATTTTATAGGCTGCACGGAATATTGTTAGGAATATTGTTAGCCTCTACATTTGCAGTTGATTAGCCTAAGCAAGCCAACAGTCCCTAACCCTAGACTGCTTGAAGATCATTTTACTGGTTCAAGGTTGTACACATGAAATAGTAGTTTAATTTTTAAGTTTAGCACACTGTCAAAAATCCATGTCAGGCTTTTGCAGCTTTAGGTGTATAGCCTAAACTGACCTTAGAAAGGGTTGGATGACATAGACCTCTAATTTTATGGCATCCCATTGTACAGTGTTTATTTTATTAGAAAAACCCTAGGTGGTTAATTCCATATTATTAAAGGTAGTGCTAGACCCATGAATAAAGCATGTCATCTGACATAATTGGTTAGGGATGAAAGGCCACATTATCTGACCCAGCAGAAAAGGTCCAAGTCTTGCATCTGATCCTGAAATCTCAAGAAAAGCTTCCACCAGCTTCCACCTACAAGTGGCCCTGCCATCTCACTCAAATGGAAAATTCCTTGAGTCAAGTTTTTTTTTTTTTCCTGAATAGAGAGCACTGTCTACAAAACTACAACAAACAAATCTTGCCACAACAAACTGCAACAACAAATGATAGCCTAAATATCAATTTAACATAACACTTTTTATTGTAAATATTTTCAAGTAACATACATTTATGTCTCCAATAAATACACTTGCCAATAGAGGAATCTTCAAAGACTCAAAGGGTTATTCCAGAGCATATCAACTCATAACTCTGTTGTTAGAGTGCACTGAGTGCTTTTGGTACAGTTAGACTTAGAGCTGGCAGTTCGCTGTTCAGTCTATGTTGTGCCTCCATTGGTAGTGACTTATGTAAAGCCCGCCCTATGATGAGTGCTTGTGATTGGCTCCTTGATGTGACTGCGTTGATGCAATGATTCCTGTGTTCTTGGACAAAGATTCACCTCCACCTGAATCACTTGACATTTGAGTTTTTTTGCACTATTTGCATTTTTCAGTCCTCCATCATCTGATAACAACCATGTCTCAAAATCAGACAGGTTGAGGTCAGCATGTGTTTGTTTTTGGTGTTGTTGTTGTTGTTGTTTTTGTTGTTGTTGTTGTTGTTTTGGTGGGTCTTCTGGACAGCTGTCAGTAGACCTTTGCATGTAGTATCTCCACGCTCTATGCAATAGAATTTTCACTAGATGTTGTCCAACCTGTTTACTGCAGTCTTTTACAGGACAGATTTTGATATGATGACGGTCCTTCCACTTGTGTTTTTCATCCTTAACCAAGTTTAACCAACACAAAGGTTTCATGAAAAAGGCGACCTCATCTACAAGGATTAAGAGGGCTTCAAAGACAGGGTCTGAATTTTATTAAAAGTGAAGATGTTTGAAACTTTGAAGGATACAATCTGTATGTTATTTTTGTCCAGGTGTCTGACCATAGCATTCAGTCCATAGAAGTAAATGTTTGCATAGCATGCTGCAGGGCGAAATATATAATAGGAGAAGAAAGTGGGGGTTACAAAACTAACTCTGATGGTTTGCACAAGAATACCTATACTGACACACAGATTTGATTTTGATTTGATTTTACTTGGTCAACCTGGATTTGAGACTAATTAAAAGATCCACTATTATTCCTGTACTTAAAAAGTCCAACCTAGGGTGTTTAAATTACTACTGCCCTATTAGCCTGGTAATAAAACCAGACCCTCATTCTACACTTTCATTTCATACAGAGGGTCTGGACATTCAGTAGTGAGTTTTGATTGCTTGCTTGATGTGTTTAAGTTTAAAAAGATTTGATCAGGCCGTTACTGATAGCTTGCCTTGACTGATAGCATTCTAGCACTGCATTCACAACACCTCCCTCTGTTTGCTGATTGGACAGGTTAAAATGCCTACTGCGGCAACAAGCTCAGTGGGATCAATTCCAGACTAGCACTGTAAGGAGATCATGATATAGCAGAAGTACTAGGAAGGCATGGCCAGGCTACTGCCCTATAGCACTGACTTGAATTTTGAGGAAGTGTTTTGAAAGGCTTGAAAGTTCAAGAACCTCATCTGTTCATCCATACCTAGCTCAATAGACCTTCTTCAGTTTGCCTACCACTCACATAGGACTACTGATGATGCCATGTCTCATGTCCTTCACTCCAGTCTCTTTCACTTGGAAAAAGGGAAGGGGAATTGTGCACGGCATTTGTTTATTGATTATAGCTTGGCATTTAATGCCATTGTGCCTACTAAATTAGTAACCAAGGTTAAAGATCTGTGTCTAAACTCCTCCTTCTGCTCATGGATCCCAAAATTTCCCATCACCCAGAACTAAGGCAGTGATGACTGGATGCTGTATCTCGTGCATAATCACCCTCAACACTGGTGCCCCCCAAGGATGTATCCTGAGTCCACTGTTCTACTCCCTCTATACCATGACTGCTCTGCCACTCACAACTCCAACTCTGGTGAAATTTGCAGATGACACAGTGGTGGTAGGACTGACCTCCAGCAACGATGAGTCAGCCTATTTAAATGATAAATGTTGAGGTGTTGTCATCATGGTGCAAAGAAAACAGCCTAGAGACAAAAGAGCTAGTCATGGACTTCGGGAGGGAAAAACACACCCATTACACGCCACTTAACCCTTTGAGCCCTAGGCTATTTCACTACCTTTACTTTTAAGCTCTTATCTCAGTCATTATAAGACCCAGTAACAAACTCTACACATCTCAGGCTAAACCTTAGGCTATCCAAATCTGGCATCGTTTGATGTGATATTACTTACATGTGGCTTACATCAACCTTAGAATAAAGAAAAAAAATATATCATTTCATCACAGAAACTAGTGACTAGCACTGATAGAAAAGTCAGGTTGCGCAGTTTCACTCTATAAGCTTGTGATGTTTGTGTGACAAAACCTCAGAGAAGAATGAGTGTGGGAGTAATACAGCACCTATACTATCTCCAGAGCCAAAGGAAATTCAAGATTTCAACTTTTGCCCAGTGGGAGAGTAAGTCGCATTCATTCCATTTCTCTTTGTACCTGTACATTTATGCAAGTGACAAATAAATATCTTGAATCTTGAATTAAATTAACAAATTAACCCTCAAGTAATATTGAATCCATAAGTATCTTTGCTTCACATGCAGTAATCTTTCTGAAGAGAAACTCATACTAATTTATATCTATACTTTGATTCCTTGTTCCAACTCATGCATGTGTTCAGCCCATCAATTTCAAAAGAAAACAAAAAAATGTGTACACATGTATAGGGTTTACAGCATTTATTGTGCTGGTCACAGCCTTCAATAAGAGTTTGCATCAGTTCAGTAAGAGATCTGAGCTAACCACTCAGGCACAGGAACAGCACTGTGAAAAAAGAGAAGAAGCAAATTCCATTAGATTCAAGCTCATCTAAGCATTGATTTAAAGCTGGATTAAAATGAATGAGAGATGTATTGGAAGAAGTGGAAGAATAAGCCTATTCTATTTTGCTGGCACAACAAAAGCAGGTGGTCCAAAATCTCTGTAATCAAAAAGACCTATAGACAACTCCCCATTAAAGATCCTTCTTTTATATCTATAGACTATGAATATGAACCCTTTTGTGAGACTTCTTCTGCTTGGGTTACTCCTCTTCATTTTGGCCCTGAGGGGGAGCAGGGGCACTGTCCGTCTCTCCAGCAGTGGATGGGTCTCCACCATCAGTGTGGACTGTGCCCAGGGTGTCCTCCTGTTGATGCGGTGGCCCTGGACTTTGCTGGGCTCTTGAGTTTGGGCCATCGATGGCCAGGACACTTAGGTGTCTCCTGAGCCTGATGAGCCAGAGAGGGTCAGCCTTTTCTTCCCCCATGTCAGCCCTTCCTCCCTGCATCTTTGCCAGAATGGCAGCACATAGCTGTAACAGAGCATGAATATAACATGAACAACCACAAGTAGCCTAGTACCCAAAAAAGATAAGCTTAAATGACCCCCTATAGTAATTAGTTATAATAGGCCAACAGATTTACTAGATGACTGAAAAAAATGCCTTACCTTCAGGAGACTGTTCAGCAGACCTGAATTCCTGGACAATGGAGATGCCAAGGATGCTCTTCCAACTGCCTCCGCATAGTGGAAGGCGTCTACAAAATGTCCAGCGGCAAACAGTTTTCCCAAGAGACTGAATACCTGAAGGACAAAAAAGATGCAGTTCAGCATACCTCTGAAATAATGGAAGTTCATATAGCCTACTACTGACACCCTTAGAATTAAAACTTTGGCTCTTAGAGATGTGACTGACCAAGTTAACTTTTTCTCGCTGAAAATTATCACGCTCATCGTGGGTGAATGGTCATTGGGCCAACTCCACCAGCTGGCCGCCAGTGTGCAACGTGGAGTGCGCTTCCTCGACAGACATCACTGGTCAGTTATCATTCAAACAACTAGCACAGAAAAACGTGTCTCTTTCCAATCTAAATCAAGTGCAAATGAGGACGTTTAGTCCTTCTTTATATAGTAAAGCATAATATAAGCTTTGTACAGTTTGTCACAGTATAGGCCTACTTCTTTTGACAAAAAAAAGTTCCACCCGAATTTCGAGTAGTAGGCCTACGTCATACGCCAATCCCAAAGTACTCTACCAGAGTAAATCTAACGGGGAAAGTAGCCCGTAAGGTCTGGCTAAAAAGAAAAGAGAAACGTGTTTCTCGATTTACTGCTGCCTGGGCCTACCGTTAAAACAGTTTAATAACTATGTTGGTTTCATGTACAGACCTAGCATTTTACCATTGATTTTAGTAGGCCTATGAGTTTTTACTTTGTAGGTTAACTAACCCAGGTCTTGCGTTACAGACTGTTTATGTTGCTTAATCTGAAAGGCCTCTATATGGTACTCTTTTATTGCATGTTTAGGCTACATCTGAGTTAGATGAGCATCGTTTTAGTGCAGACCCAATAAAGTTCAAGCTTAGCCTACTATTCTGATGTAGGCTGTCTGCTGATAAACAAATACTAATGTCATTGTCAAGTAGGCTATAAGGCATTGTCATGCTGAAGAGCTTCACACTGAAAAACCCAAGACGTAACAAACAAGGAAAAATAAGTATTGTCTTGTCCGCCGGTCATTATAGGAAAATATTTCCCTTCAGGACAAATCGTCTTGTCTGAAAATGTTGTCCCTTACTTAGTCTACTGTAGCAGAATAGCGTAGCATGCATCAAAACTAACATTTCAGAACCATGGACAACAACCTGCAAACAGTTCACCGTACAGTGCTGATGAAACGGGTTTACTGTTCCCTTCTGAATTTGCTAACACATCTTTCCCCTTGCATTCGTGACGGTATGTCATTTTAACATTATTGTTGGATATAGGCTGCACGGAATATTGTTGTTTTTTTTTCTAATTTGGGTAGCTAGACCTGATTGCCTTTAAATTTTGCAGTTGATTAGCCTAAGCAAGCCAACAGTCTCACTCATAAGGCCACTTTAAGATCATTTTGCTCGTTTACGGATCTACACATGAAATTGGATTTTCATTTTTAAGTTTAGCACACTGTCAGAATTCCATGTCAGGCTGTTGATGCACTGTGCTAGTTCAGGTGTATAGCCTAAATTGAACTTAGAAAGGGATGGGTGATACAGACTGCAAATTTCATGGCATCCAATTGGACAGTGTTTAATTTTTAGAAGTTCCATATTACTAAAGATATTGAGAGAGATAATAAAACAAAGGCAAAGAAGTTGAGAGAGTTGAGCATGAGCTATGCTCATGAATAAACCATGTCATCTGACATGATTGGTCAGGGATGAAAGGCCAGATTATCTGACCCACCAGAAAAGGTTCAGTTCAGACAACCAAGTCTTGCATCTGACTCTGAAATCTCAAGAAATCTACAGGCACCTGACAAATAGCAAGAAGCCAAAGAAGAAGAGACATGCCTATCAGTGTTTGGGATCCCTGCTGTGTCTATGGTGTCCCCTCTGTTCTGCACTCAGCCCAGTAACATTGGCAGCTTCTGACAGGGAATCTTTGGAAACATTCACACATTCACCTGCCAATAGCCAACTCTGCCCATACCAGCTTCCCTCCACTCAGCTTCACCCACAAATAACAATGTATTATAACACTTTCTATTGTGTATATTTGCAAGTATACATTTATGTCTGTGTTATTTTGTTTTATAATGTCCTCGTCAAAGACGCACTTCGCCAATAGAGGAATCTTCAAAGACTCAGAGGGTTATTCCAGAGCATATCAACCCATAGCTCTGTTGTTAGAGTTCACTAAGTGCTTTTGGTACAAAGAACAAAAATGAAACTCTGTTCCCTGTTCAGTTAGACTTAGAGCTGGCAAATATGAGAAAAGATGTCATAAACTTCATAAAAGAACACAATCTGTACCTTATTTCTGTCTGGGTGTCTGACCATAGCATTCAGTCCATAGAAGTAGATGTTGGCATAGCATGCTGCAGGGCCAGGTATATAATGGCGGAGGGGAGTTGGGGGTTACACAACTACATTTGATGGTTTACACAAGAATACCTATACTGACACACAGAGCAGGCTGTATAAATTACTTCCCTATAGCGACTTCAATTTTGATGAACTGTTATCCATCCCTGACTTATTAGACCCTCTCCAGTTTACCTACCACTCAAATATGACTACTGATGATGCCATGTCTCATGTCCTTTACTCTCTCTCACTTGGAAAAATGGAAGGGGAATTATGCACGACATTTGTTTATTGATTATAGCCCAGCATTTAACACCACTGTGCCTCCAAGCTTAAACATGTTGGTCTAAACCCCAGAGCTTAATGTCACTAAACCAAAAGAGCTACTAGTGGAGAAACAGACCCATTTCACTCCACTTAACCTTTAGAGCCCTAGGATATTTTTGGGGTAATTTCACTGCTTTTACTGTTAAGCTCTTATCTCAGTCATTATAAGGCCCAGTAACACATGCTATACCTTGTTTTTTCCAAGACAATCTACCTCCAGAGGCTAAGGAGGCCACCACAGCTGGAAACAACAGAACATGGTTTAGAAATTGTAACTCTCATGATAAGATTGCCCTGCACAGAGTAGTTCACTGTTCAGAAAAAATGCCAAGACCACTCTACCAGGGTTACAGGGCATATACACAAAGAGTTGTAAGACTAGGGCACCCAGAATCCTTGCATCACCCCTGTCATAATGTCTTACAGAGGCTGTCCTCTGGAAAGTGTGTCCATTCTTTTAAGGCCAGAACTGAAATACTTAGAGAGAGCTTCTTCCCTCAAGCCATACGGGTCATAAATACATGTGTCCCCAAAGATTTAGTTAATTTTGTTTATTCATTCTGTTTATTTCTTATTGGAAATTCTTACTTGGCCAGTGGGAGAATAAGCTGCAATTTTCACTGCTCTTTGTACCTGTACATTTATGCATGTGACAAATAGGCTTAAATATCTTGAATTAAATTAACAAATTAACCCAACAGCCAACAGTCTCACTCATTAGACTGCTTGAAGATCATTTTACTGGTTCAAGTAATATGTAATCCATAAGCATCTTTGCTTCACAAGCACTAGTCTTCCTGAAGATTAACTCATATCAATTTATGTCTATACTTTGATTCCTTGGTCCAACTCCTGCGTGTGTTCAGCCCATCAATTTCAAAAGAGAACAAAAAAATGTATACACGTGTATAGGGTTTAAAGCATTTATTGTGCTGGTCACAGCTTTCAATAAGAGTTTGCATCAGTTCAGTAAGAGACCTGAGCTAACCACTCAGGCACGGCAACAGCACTGTGAAAAAGTGAGAAGCACATTCCATTAGATTCAAGCTCATCTAAGCACTGATTTGAGGCTGGAATCAAATAAATGAAAGATGTATTCTTACCAGTTGTGGAAAAATAAGCCTATTCTATCTTGCTGACACAACAAAAGCATTATCCTTTACTTAGTCAATTGATCATTGTACTTTTTGAGTAGATGTAACAGAATAGCATAATACGCAACATCAGAGCTAACATTTCAGAACCATGGACAACAACCAGTACACCGTTCGCTGTGCGTTGGTGAGCAAACGGGTCTCCAGTTCCTACTGAGGTTGCTAACACATCTTCCCTTGCATCTGTGATAGTATGCCATTTTAACATTACTGTGGGATATTTGTATTATTGCTGAATATTTTATAGGCTGCATGGAATATCGTTAGGTCTAACTGCTTCTAAATTTGCAGTTGATTAGCCTAAGCAAGCCAACAGTCCCTAACCCTAGACTGCTTGAAGATCATTTGACTGGTTCAGGGTTTTACACATGAAATAGTATTTTAATTTTTAAGTTTAGCACACTGTCAAAAATCGATGTCAGGCTGTTGCAGTTCCAGGTGTATAGCCTAAACTGACCTTAGAAATGGGTGGGTGATATAGACCTCTAATTTTATGGCATCCCATTGTACAATGTTTATTATATTAGAAAAACCCTAGGTAGTGCTAGACCCATGAATAAAGCATGTCATCTGATATAATTGGTTAGGAATGAAAAGCCACATTATCTGACCCAGCAGTCTTGCATCTGACCCTGAAATCTCAAGAAAAGCTTCCACCAGCTTCCACCCACAAGTGGCCCTGCCATCTCACTCAAATGGAAAATTCCTTGAGTCAAGTTTTTTTTTTTTCCCTAAATAGAGAGCACTGTCTACAAAACTACAACAAACAAATCTTGCCACAACAAACTGCAACAACAGATGATAGCCTAAATATCAATTTATCATAACACTTTTTATAGTAAATATTTACAAGTAACATACATTTATGTCTCCAATAAATACACTTTGCCAATAGAGGAATCTTCAAAGACTCAAAGGGTTATTCCAGAGCATATCAACTCATAACTCTGTTGTTAGAGTTCACTGAGTGCTTTTGGTACAAAGAACGAAAATGAAACTCTGTGCCCTGTTCAGTTAGACTCAGAGCTGGCAGTTCGCTATTCAGTCTATGTTGTGCCTTCATTGGTGGTGACTTATGTAAAGCCCGCCCTATGATGGAGTGCTTGTGATTGGCTCCTTGATGTGACTGAGTTGATGCAATGATTTCTGTGTTCACCTCCACCTGAATCACTTGACGTTTGAGTTTTTTTGCACTATTTGCATTTTTCAGTCCTCCATCATCTGATAACAACCATGTCTCAAAATCAGACAGGTTAAGGTCAGCATGTGTTTGTTTTTGTTGTTGTTGTTGTTGTTGTTGTTTTTGTTGTTGTTGTTGTTTTGGTGGGTCTTCTGGGCAGCTGTCAGTAGACCTTTGCATGTAGTATCTCCACGCTCTATGCAATAGAATTTTCACTAGATGTTGTCCAACCTGTTTACTGCAGTCTTTTACAGGACAGATCTTGATATGATGACGGTCCTTCCACTCACGTTTTTTCATCCTTAACCAAGTTTAACCAACACAAAGGTTTCATGAAAAAGGCGACGTCATCTACAAGGATTAAGAGGTCTTCAAAGACAGGGTCTGAATTTTATTAAAAGTGAAGATGTTTGAAACTTTGAAGGATACAATCTGTATCTTATTTCTGTCCGTGTGTCTGACCATAGCATTCAGTCCATAGAAGTAAATGTTTGCATAGCATGCTGCAAGGCCAGATATATAATGGGAGAAGGAAGTGGGTGTTACAAAACTAACTCTGATGGTTTGCACAAGAATACCTATACTGACACACAGATTTGATTTTGATTTGATTTTACTTGGTCAACCTGGATTTGAGACTTGCTAGATACTAATTAAAAGATCCACCATTATTGCTGTACTGTCCAACCTAGGGTGTTTAAATTACTACTGCCCTATTAGCCTGGTAATAAACCCAGACCCTCATTCTACACTTTCATTTCATACAGAGGGTCTGGACATTCAGTAGTGAGTTTTGATTGCTTGCTTGATGTGTTTAAGTTTAAAAAGATTTGATAGCTTGCCTTGACTGATAGCATTCTAGCTCGGCATTCACAACACCTCCCTCTATTTGCTGATTGGACAGGTTAAAATGCCTCCTGAGGCAACGAGCTCAGTGGGATCAATTCCAGACTAGCTCTGTAGGGAGATGATGATTAAGCGGAAGTGCTAGGAAGGCATGGCCAGGCTACTGCCCTATAACACTGACTTGAATTTTGAGGAAGTGTTTTGAAAGGCTTGAAAGTTCAAGAACCTCATCTGTTCATCCATACCTAGCTCAATAGACCTTCTTCAGTTTGCCTACCACTCACATAGGACTACTGATGATACCATGGCTCATGTCCTTCACTCCACTCTCTCTCACTTGGAAAAAGGGAAGGGGTATTATGCACGGCAATTTGTTTATTGATTATAGCTTGGAATTTAACACCATTGTGCCTACAAAATTAGTAACCAAGCTTATAGATCTGTGTCTAAACCCCTCCTTCTGCTCATGGATCCTACATTTCCTGTCAGACAGAACTCAGGCAGTAAAGACTGGATGCTGTATCTCGAGCATAATCACCCTCAACAGTGGTGCCCCCCAAGGATGTGTCCTGAGTCCATTGTTCTCCTCCCTCTATACCACGACTGCTCTGCCACTCACAGCTCCAACTCTGTAGTGAAATTTGCAGATGACACAGTGGTGGTAGGACTGACCTCCAGCAATGATGAGTCAGCCTATTTAAATGTTAAAAGTTGAGGTGTTGTCATCTTGGTGCAAAGAAAACAGCCTAGAGCTTAATGTCACAAGACAAGACTAGACAGACCCATTACACACCACTTAAGGCTATTTCACTACCTTTACTTTTAAGCTCTTATCTCAGTCATTGTAAGGCCCAGTAACAAACTCTATACATGTTAGGCTAAGCCTTAGGCTATCCAAATCTGGCAGTGTTTGATGTGATATTACTTACATGTGGTTAACTCAACCTTAGAATGAAGAAAAGAAATACTTCCAGTCATATGTTTTTTTTTACAGATGTCTCACCATTGGCATGCCAGTACAAATATCTTTTCATGTTTGGATAGAGGAGGTTCTCTGGAATTATGATGTTAGGATACAATTCGCAGAAATATATGTACTGACAGAATATTTTATTCATTTTCATATTTTATTCATGTTTTATTGCACAGAGAAGAAGTGAGGTGCAGTGAGGGCAGCATCATATGCCTCTCTGTTGCTGTTCTGGGTCCTGAAATGACATTTCTATTATCTGCTCTGGCTATATGACAGACAGGGGTCTGAGAGCAACTTCTATTCTTCTATTTTCTTATTTGGATAAGAAATTATTTGTTTTGGGGTGGGAGGAAATGGAGGGTTGGAACTTGATCTGATTTCAAGACCGGATTAATCGAGAACCGCTAATCATACAGAGAACAATATACACAATTGGAATCAGTAGGATTTCCTCTTTATTTTGATATGAAGTGCCATGTGGGAGCTGAGAAATCGTGAGATATTATGTAGAGAAAAATGGGTATGACATGGATGCAGAGCTGTATTAGTGACATTAATTTTGATACAAATTCAACGCACATTTTCTTGCAAACCATTCATCACAGAAACTACCGACTAGTACCAATGGAAAAATCAGGTTGTGCAGTTTCACATGATAAGCGTGTGATGTTTGTGTGATAAAAACCCGAAAAGGAATGAGTGCAGCCGTCCAATGTACGGTGCAGGCGTCAGTCTCAAACTCAAAGGGTTAAAATCTATGGTGCCCCAGTGGAATGAGTGAGTAGCTTTAAATATCTTGGAGCTCACATCTCTGAGGATCTGACATGGACCTCACATATCTCCACCCTGGTGATAAAGGCTAGACAGCACCTATACTACCGGAGGCTAAGGAAATTCAAGATTTCAACTTTTGCCCAGTGGGAGAGTAAGTCACATCCATTCCACTGCTCTTTGTACCTGTACATCTATGCATGTGACAAATAAATATCTTGAATCTTGAATTAAATTAACAAATTAACCCTCAAGTAATATTTAATCCATAACCATCTTTGCTTCACAGGCCGTAATCTTTCTGAAGATAAACTCTACTAATTTATATCTATACTTTCTTTGGTCCAACTCATGCATTTGTTTAGCCCATCAATTTCAAAAGAAAACAAAAAAATGTGTACACATGTATAGGGTTTACAGCATTTATTGTGCTGGTCACAGCCTTCAATAAGAGTTTGCATCAGTTCAGTAAGAGACCTGAGCTAACCACTCAGGCACGGCAACAGCACTGTGAAAAAAGAGAGAAGCAAATTCCATTAGATTCAAGCTCATCTAAGCATTGATTTAAAGCTGGAATCAAATGAATGAAAGATGTATTCTTACCAGTTGTGAAAAAATAAGCCTATTCTATCTTGCTGACACAACAAAAGCAGGTGGTCCAAAATCTCTGTAAGCAAAAATAATAATGAATATTAAAGACCTATAGACAACTCCCCATTAAAGATCCTTCTTTTATATCTATAGACTATGAATACGAACCCTTTTGTGAGACTTCTTCTGCCTGGGTCGCTCCTCTTCATTTTGGCCCTGAAGGGGAGCAGGGGCGCTGTCTGTCTCTCCAGCAGTGGATGAGTCTCCTCCACCATCAGTGTGGACTGTGCCCAGGGTGTCCTCCTGTTGATGCGATGGCTCTGGACTTTGCTGGGCTCTTGAGTTTGGGCCATCGATGGCCAGGACACTTAGGTGTCTCCTGAGCCTGATGAGCCAGAGAGGGTCAGCCTTTTCTTCCCGCATGTCAGCCCTTCCTCCCTGCATCTTTGCCAGAATGGCAGCACATAGCTGTAACAGAGCACAAACATTACTTGTGTGAACAACCACAAGTAGCCTAGTATCCCAAAAAGATAAGAAGTTGACTGTCGCTTGAATGACCCTATAGTAATTACTTATAATAGGCCAACAGATTTACTAGACGACTGAAAAACTGCCTTACCTTCAGGAGACTGGTCAGCAGACCTGAATTCCTGGACAATGGAGATGCCAAGAATTCTCTCCCAACTGCCTCCGCATATTGGAAGGCGTCCACAAAATGTCCAGCGGCAAACAATTTTGCCGCATGCAAGAGTTGGAATACCTGAAGGACAAAAAAGACACAGTTCAGAACACCTCTGAAATAATGGAAGGTCATATAGATTACAACCTGACAACCTTATGACTCTAAAACATGTGACTGACCAAGTGAACTTTTTCTCGCTGAAAACCATCACGCTCATCGTGGGTGAATGGTCGTCGGACCACCTCCACCAGCTGGCCGCCAGTGTGCAACGTGGAGTGCGCTTCCTCGACAGACATCACTGGTCAGTTATCATTCATACAACTAGCACAGAAAAACGTGTCTCTTTCCAATCTTAAACAAGAGCAAATGAGGATGTTGAGATGAGTACTTCTTTATATAGTAATGCATAATAATAGCTTTGTACAGTTTTGTCACAATATAGGTCTTCTTCTTTTGACGAAGAGATGTTCCACCCGAATTTCGAGGTTTGCCAACGTCATAGGCCAACCCCAAAGAAGTTCTAAGGGGAATTTAAGGGGGGAAAGCCCGTAAGGTCTAGCCAACAAAAAAAGAATGGTAAACAGTTACTGCTGCCCGAGTCCACCGTTATTGTCTACCGTAATGTTCAATAATTCTCATAGTAATCCACCATCGATGTTAATAAGCCTGATTTTGCTTAGTGGTTCAATTTACCTGGACTTCTTACAGACTACTGTTTAATAACTATAACAGCAGTCGAAAGGATGTCGATGTAGGAACATACACATTTACACAAATTTGTAAGTTTCGCTGTAGAAATTGCTGACTGATATATATTATGTGTCCTATGGTCACACAGATAGACACAGAAAGACATAGTCAACAACACAATGATGGCTACAATTATAACATGGGTTAAAACTGTCTACATTAAGAATGCAATCGCCGTATGCACATAAACAGAACAGACAGAACAGTCACGCCACTCAAACACATTTTATATTTAATAAACCGTAAAGAAACACTACTCCCAGCATGCCCGACAAACAGGAAGTAACAGGAGCAGTCCTGTTACAATGTGCTACTTTTATATTGCATGATTAGGCTACACCTGCTTTAGCTGAACATAGTTTTGGTGCAGACCCAATAAAGTTCAAGCTTAGCTTACGTATGTCTGCTGATAAACAAATGCTAATGTTATTGTCAAGTAGGCTATAAGGCATTGTCATGCTCAAGAACTTTACACTGAAAAACTTAGGCTTAAGACGTAACCAACAATGAAAATAAGAGATAATGTCTTGTCCACCGGTCATTATAGGAAACTATTTCCCTGCAGGATGAATTCAATCCTGTTCATCCTGTCGGGAAATATTTTCCTATTACCGGCGGGCAATACATTATCCCTTACATAGTCTATTGGTTATTGTGCTTTTCGAGTAGACGTAGCAGAATAGCATTTATGCAACATCAGAGCTAACATTTCAGAACCATGGACAACAACCAGCTCACAGTTCAGCGTGTAGTGGTAAACAAACGGGTTTCCTGTTCCCTACTGAGGTTGCTAACACATCCTTCCTCTTACATTCGTGATGGTATATGCCATTTTAACAATTATTACATTGTTGCTGAATATAGGCTGCACGGAATATTTTTTTTATTTAGGTAACTAGGCCTAATTGCATTTAAACTTTGCTGTTAGTTAGCCTAAGCAAGGCAACAGTCTTACTCACTAGGCTACTTCAAGATACTTTTATCTGTTCAGGGTTTTACACATGAAATAGGATTTTCATGTTTAGGTTTAGCACACTGTCAGAATTCCATGTCAGGCTGTTGATGTGCCGTGTGAGTTCAGGTGTATAGCCTAAGTTGACCTTAGAAAGGGATGGGTGATACAGACTGCTAATTTCATGACATCAGGTTGTACAGTGTGAAACAAAGACAAATAAATTGAGAGAGTTGACCATGTGCTAGGCCCATGAATAAAGCATGTCATCTGACATGATTGGTCAGATTACCTGACCCACCAGAGAACATTTTGCAGCAGTTTAAAGAAGTTCAGGTTATACACCAAGTCTTGCATCTGACTCTGAAATCTCAAGAAATCTACAGGCGCCTGACAAATAGCAAGAAGAAGAGACATGCCTATCCGTGTTTGGGATCCCTGCTGTGTCTATGGTGTCCCCTCTGTTCTGCACAGTAACATTGGCAGCTCCTGACAGGGAATCTTTGGAAACATTCACACAGTCACCTGCCAATAGCCAACTCTGCCCATTCCAGCTTCCCTCCACTTAGCTTCACCCACAAATGGCCCTGCTGGCTCATTCAAATGGGAAATTCCTTGATTCAAGTTTTTGTTTTTTTCACCTGGGAAAAGAGTGCTGTTTAAGCACAGCAACAACAAACAGATCTTGTTGCAACAAACTGCAACAACAAATGATATAACCTGAATCCCAATTTATTATAACATTTTTTGCTGTATACATTTGGGTTCACTGAGTGCTTTCGGTACAAAGAACGATAAAACATAGGCAAACTGGCAGTTATTGTACCGGTCTATGTTGTGCCCTCATTGGGGGTTACTTATGTAAAGCCTGCCCTTTGATGGATGAGTGCTTGTGACTGACTCCTGGATTTGATTGAGTTTATGCAATGATATCTGTGTTCTTGGACAAAGGTTCAAGCACCTCTACCACCTGAATCACTTGACGTTTGAGTTGTTTCACACTCTTTGCATGTTTCAGTTCTCCATCAGCTGATAACCATTTTTTAAAAATCAGACAGGTCGAGGTCAGCTCTTTTTTTGTTGTTGTTGTATTTTGGCAGGTCTTCCGAGCTGATGTCAGCAGACCTTTGTATGTAGTATCTCCTCTCTCCATGTGGTAGAATTTTAATAGATGTTGTCCAACCTGTTTAACCTCTACACTGCATCCTGGATCCTTGCATTAGGAGTTTGACCGAGTTTAACCAATACAAAGGTTTCATGAATAAGGACAACCTCATTTACAAGGATGTAGAGATCTTCTAAGACAGCATGTTTCTGTACCATGCCCACCCAGACAAATATGGACATGACAATAAAATAGTGCGAGACAATTACATGAGACACATTTTGAAAAATACAATTTTTTTGTCTAATCATTTCCATTCAAAACAAAATGTCAGCACTGTGATTTTCATGATGCATATATAGTATCTGGATGAAAGTATGAAATGACAACAAGATACACAGAAGGGCTACACACTTAACATTCCATGTGTTCAGTACAGATTTATAACACTTGTGGAACTTTAATTTCCTAGTCCAAATGGAAAACGACCACCAACTTTATATGAAACCCCTTCTAGTCCTTCAACCCTGAAAAATCAAGTAAAAAGCTGTTTGAAAAGACTACTTTTTAACGAGCCCCTAAGTTAGAAAAACCATTTGCTCTGTTTACCACTTTCCATTTTTAATTAACAATGCGAGACATATTGCAGGGAAATAAAATGCGAGCAATTCAGCGGAACAGATTCTTCCGGAATGATGAATGAGCTGTCATCTCCAATTGTTCCGGAGCCCCTCTCTCCTTGACACCCAGTTATATCTCCAGAGCATGCTGGCACATGGACTGATGTCAAAGGTCATCTGAATGTATTAATCTTTAGGACTGGAGGAGGCTCTTCAATTCAAACCAAAGTGCTACTTTAATACAAGCACTAATGCTAATAGTTGCTGTTTTTTGTTTTGTTTTTGTTTTTCATTTTTCCTGTATAGGGGGAAGGGAATTGGATATTACTATTTATTTCATCACATTTTTTTATTTCAACATTTCTCTCTGAAAATGATAATCTGTTTACACCCGCAGGCCTTTAGTGACTCCCTGAGTTAATAATGTACTTAAAGATTCACAGCTTGGGTCAGTGTGTCAGCTCAGGCCAGCCCTAGAAAGGAGGATTCAGTGAGCTCTGCAGTAGGCTGTTATTTAAATAAGCATTTGTGTGGATAAATGTATGTGTTAGCATGGTACATCCTACTTCACTATGTCAGTACAGCCTGAATGAAGGAAATCAAATTAGAGTGTAATCCTGTTTCACAGAATTTCACTGTATCTCGTTTAAGGTCATGCGCTCAACAACTGAGGAAAGGCTACAGCATCAAAGGCAACAAACAATGTCATCATGTTTCACCCAAGCAGCAGTGTTTTCTCGTGAACTAATTACAACACAACACAAATTGATTTGTCCTAAACAAACTAAATTTGGCTGCATGTGTTTGCACCCCTGAATGAGGTCCACCCAATTCAATCTCCCTGTTTATATTTACAGAGCCACCTAATTCCATTACAGCCAAATTGCTTTTTCTGGGTAAATGATAGAGTGTAGCCTTTAGTTGGTAAAATTCATCAGGCAAGCAGAATATGTCCATTCTCACTGAACCTGAGAGGTTGCTTACGGATCACTCTTGGCTGTTTGGTGTTGAACTCCTCTGGATGAGCCGTTCACCCAAATGAACGTATCACTGAGGGCTCCAGGCTCACCTGTTCGATGGAGAACACCCACAGGGGACATGGTCTGCCACTTTGCAGGATCTCAGTGGGTAGCAGTTTCTACCCAGCCTTTCCAATGGGTGGAGAATGAAATGGACCTCCATTCAGCCAGAAAGCAGAATTGAATCTCAGTTGATAAGGCACTAGGGGCTTTTTTATATGGCTGAAGGAGTTTGATAAAAACAGGGTCGTGTACAGGGGAACTGTGTTAAGGTGAGGGGGGAAAAATTGAGGAGGTCTTGAAAAGCATACTGATGTAAACTCCTGTAACACATCAGGCCAAACTTTTAGCATTTACTTTGAACTAACCAAATATACACACTAGAGTAGAATGCCTTCAAGATGGCATGTGAGGGCAATCAGATCTCCTGGGTTTATCCAGGCTAGGGAGCCCTAATAAAATAGAGTACAGCATTTATCATTTTATATCTATATCTATGTATATCTATTATTTATCTTCCCTACACCTCCCCATTCTGAGCTTATTCATATATGCTGTGCTTGAGACTTTTATTTCATTTTTTTAAAATACAAATAGATTCGGCATCATTCTGTGGTATTCATTACAATTTCTAAAGCAGTTGTTCTTTCATTGAACATGATCCTCCAGAACAAACAGAAAGATTCAGTTCCAGATGTATGATTGCATGCAAGTAGGGAGAAGAGCTATAGTTCATTACTAAACATGAGTAATCATCAAAACCTGATTACATGTATTGTTCTCTGTGGATGGCAGCAATTATTTTCTCGTATGATTCAAAATCTCTCCCTTAGGCAATACATTATTCTTCCAGGATATCCTCCATACTATGCAGCTACAATTATAACCGTATGTGTGGGGAGGTGTGTGTATACTCTTGAAGTGCTTGAGATTTCTCATTATGATGCATGACCACCATCATGCAGGAAACATCCGGCATGTAGAGTGTTTCAATCGACGAGTCCATCGAAGATGGATTGTGCAAAGACTACTAGTTTTATGGGAAGTGGCTCCACAATTGCCCTCCAGTCCATTGCCATGACAGCAGAGCCGACAGCAAGCTCTACAACAGTCATTGAATATTTAGCACCCTCTGTAGTTGCCTGCTTACTGAATCGGCTGTGACTGACGAGGGTAATGACAGCATTGACAGATATGGCCACCGCAGAGATGACAGGGAGGAAAGTCGAGGGCATCCTAGAGTGGGTTTAGAGTGGTGCTTAGTTCACTGATAGGAAGCACAGTAGGATGCACCTCCCATGGTGACAGGTGTCTGAAGATTCATTTAAAGCAACAATTTGGCATTATTTGAACAATCCATTTATCAACAACTATTTTTGGTTATCATCTTAAAAATGGATTTTCATGGTATATTATGGTATATATGAACGATATGTAAAGGCGTGTAAAGGCGTTATTCAACCAGATGTTCTAAGCACTATGCAGCTGAGTTTTGTATATTGGGCAGGAACACATCACAAAAAATGAATGAGAACCTTTCATAGCATGACATTGCTGGCTATATTTGCATCATCAGTTAACATGTTCTACCTGTAAGGCTTTGGGAGATTTTTGGAAGGTGTTGCTTTTAGGTAGGGGGTTCATTTGCTTTTAGTTAGTCTTTTAGGTAGGAGGTTCATTAGCCTTACACCAAAACTCATTAGTGATGCTTTAAAGATGTTTTGAATTTGCAGTTTACAGTTAGTTGTTTATTTCTTCACTGAGCACCTTAAGCCTCGCTGTTTGATTTGCAATGGTGTGTGTTTAGAGATAAGGAAGGATAAGCCTGCCAGCTTCTTAGACTGAGTTTATCTTTAAAATCCTCTCTCTGCATTTTGGATTGCTTTCGATCCCAAACTTCATTTTCACTTTTTTTAGTGTTTATTCAAAAGGTTTAGTCTACACCCAATTCGATCACTTTCACAAGGGCAATGTGTATTTGGGCAGTTTGAAATAAGCATGAAATGACTCTGACGATTCTCAACACATAACTCAAGTTCATGCAGACAGTTTGTGTTGTGGCAGAAATTTAATTAGAATGCAAATTGATTCCAGGAATGACATGAAAATAGATCTGTACAGTTACAGCAATTTTGTGGAGGTTGGATTTGTTTGTTAATTTCCGTTGTTAATCGCCTGACATTGTCATCTTTTGTCATTTTTTTCATGCTAACTTACACAGGATGAGATACATTATGTTGCAGCTGTGTGCTCAAAGTGCTTGGCTTGAGTGATTGATAGATACGGCGCTCCTTGGTTCACTTTGTCTTCAGTTCCTTACATGATACACATTCTCCTCACATATCGGCGAAGACCACTGCAAGTCAAGCTTGACCCATTTTCCTCCTAAAAGGAAGGCAGCCACCCCCAAAGACGCTGTGAACCTGTGAGTGTGTGTGTGTGTGTGTGTGTGTGTACGCAGATTAGTCTTCAGCTGCGAGCCTCTGGAAGGATTTATAATCACATAACAGGCTGGTTCTTGTGCCGACAAATTTCACCAGTCTCGTGCTGAATAATAATGAAGACGCAAAGTCCTCCCATCGAGACAACTGTCTGAAGGAGAAACGGAGATGTTAATGTCTTGCCACTGTCCTTAGCGAGACAAGAGGCCCAGTTACAGGCACCTCACGTACACTTTAAGGCCCAACCTCCATCAAAAATATAACTCTATGCTAATGTGTACCAAATTTATTCTCTGAAACTTTCTCATACAACTTCAGGTTTTGATACTCAGAATCAGTAAACCTTGAGATGGTTACCACCTCAGGAATACTTTCAGTCCCAATTTGAAGCCCCCCCCACACCACCACCACACACACACATACACACACACACACACACACTCATCACGATTATAGATCCTCATTTTAATAAGTCTGTAAAACTCAGAAGATGATCTTTGATCTTTAATTAGCTTTTTGCTAATCCCTTGTATAAGTTTGACAGACACACCATTCGTTATACCACAGGGAAAGAGAAAGAAAATGGGGTTGGGGTGGGGGGACAAGATAGCGTGGTGCTTACGATCATCACTGCCAGGCTTGTACATGCCCCTGACGTTAGCCCAGTCTAAAATTACACCCCTGGCAGCAGTCTCCACAGCCCCCCCTCTAAGCGCCCCCTGTGGCATGACCCCTAGTCTTCGGTGCCGAGGAGCGGTAAATTAAAGGTCCCAGGCAATCACCTGGCCTCCACACATGACCGCCGCCATGGGATTCCATTCCATCCCGGTGATTGAGAGTGCATGCAGGCTGGGAGGGCCCCCTTTGCCCCTCCACTCTCTGGTCAGATGGCAGAGTGGTGATGGACTACGTTCTGGACAGGAGCCCAGTGGGCTGAGGGTGAGGAGGAGGTGGTTGATTTGTCCCCCTCTATCCCACGCAGAGCTCAAGCAACTCTGGCCGAGACTCTTCGGGCAACGACTCAACAGCACAATAGAAAGGTGATGGCGGACACTTGGCCTCCACCAGGCATACTCTGATGTGGACCACTTTCCTTTTTTTATCTTACGCCATTCATGATTTTCTCTCATTCAGATACCTTTTTTTGCACTGATATCCCTGACAATGTGAATCTCTCTCTCTCTGTTCAAAGTCTTGCCACAGTCCTCTGGCATTTGCTTAAGATCTTGACCCACATAAACTCTTGGCGAGAGACACTGATAGACTACCAGCTGTTTTATCTTCTTGTCTCTTGCCAGGCTTGGCTGCAGACATGTCTAAAGGACAGAAGTGCCATCCCTTGCATTATCACTCAGGTGTCATTCACCCACAAGGGCAACATTTCAGACACTGGCAGTTGGGCCAGATGATGTTCAACTTTGGGTTTGCCAAGGTAATTTCTATCATCAATAAATTCCCGATGGCATGCATCCTTCATCTAAGTCAGATGCCTAAGGTGCCTGAGGTAGCATAAATTCATTGATAAATGAACTCAGTCTGCCACAGCTTTGTCTGCCAGGCTGTAATGACTTGCCAGACACAACCACTACATGATAAGTGCTGCATTCATTCACACCACTGTTATAATGATGTTAAGTGTGTATGCCATTTAGAAGTTTGGACAACACTGTCGGTAAATTAATTTACGTTTTTTGGATATGAATCCAAAACTGCAGTACTTTTCAAAACTCTTTACAACTTTCTGTCAGCATGCAGTGTACTGGGTGGTCTTTAAAATTCTGAGCTCTTGTTCTTTGTTCTTTTTTTCCTCCATCTTGCTGTCAGCCTCCCTCTCTCTCACCAACAAGTATCTCTTAAGCCCCACACTGACACATTATCTCTCCCTTCACTATTGAATCTTGACTCATGCAGACAAAAATCAAATCTGTATTACCATCAGACTCCCCAGACAGATGAAACAAGAAACAAAAGATTGGAAGGGAGAAGGGGGCATGAAAATCAATCAAACACCCCTCAAAACACCCTAACCCCCTGCCCCCACCCCTTACACACACACACACACACACACACACACACACACACACACACACACACACATACACACACACTTAAACTCTCAGAGAGGTGGAAGGATGGGTGGAGGGCCTTAAACATGGTTTGATTTTGATAACTTAGCCTGTCTTTATTCCCCCCCCAACCCTTATGCCCCCTCTGCTCCATACAGCTTACCCTGGTGCCTGCCATGCTTATCTCATCCCTGAGTGGTGTCAATCAATCTTCAGGTGGCTGTCGTTGTCCCCCATCCCACTCTCTTCTCTCCTCTCCTTTCCTCTCCTCTTGGTGTGACAGGCACACGATGCATTATTTATTTGCTTAGCCGCGGCGCTAATCCATGGCGACTTGCATAGCATGGCTTACACACCACCCGTCTCAGGCTGTGGCTTTCTCCTTCAGCCCTTGGAAGCCAAAGTGGCACTGAGTAGCTCCCCATGCAACCTATATGGTGGGGATTAATTCTGACAGCTTGAAACAAGGAGATCACAGTGCCGGTGCTGATGTGACAAAACAGGTGGGATTTGAAGTATAATAGCGTGTGATAAATAGTGATGGAACCTTCTGGAGATTTACAGTTTTTGTCTGTGCCTCAATGGTTTTGAAAGCGTTTCTGATTGGTTTTGAAGATGTGTGTATATGGATTTTTCTGACATGAACTGCAACAAAATATTTTGTTGTATAATCCTACCTGCTGTTTTCCCAGGTGCTTTAATAGTATGATAGGCACTTGGTACAACTCAACTAGTAAGTTGGTAGAAATGTCAGAAAGTGCCCAGTGGTCCTGGGTGACAGAAGGAGTATAGTGAAACTGTGAGGAAACTTATGTTTCATTCTCTGCATGGCCTATTTCTCCATCCAGTGTCACTGTTTGAGCTGGGTTCTGTAATGGAAATAACATTGGTTGTATTTGCTGCTACTGCGTAAATACTCCTTAAAAGTACTTACAAGCTGGTTAGGTAGCCAGTACATCACATTTCAAGTATCTTTAACATACTGCAGAATTACTCTGAAGCAGTCAATATAGTGGAGGAGAGGGGACAATACTCACAACTAAGCTTATCAACATCCTCCTCATCTCCTCATAACATCAAGGATGTTAGTATTGTTTGGGGTATTGTGTTTTGCATTGTCAGATTGCAGAGGATATTCAGATAATTTTTTTCACACTGTAAACCAGAGTCCACACATTATTAATCATTTGCAAAACAAGTTTATTTATATAGCAAATTCCATACACAGATAAAGGCAAAGAAAAGTGAATAATAGAAAATAAAATAATAAATAGTAAAATTTTGTAATAAAATTAAGTAAAAGTTAAGTAATAAATGAGACAGATGATAGAAATAGTAGAAATAAAGTGATGAAATGAAAAATAGTTGAAATAAAGTGATGAAATGAGGTAAGAGTTAAGTAATAAATGATTAAATTTTGAATAAAAGTAAAGCAGTTAGCAAAAACATTTGAGAACGGCTTGATTTTTAGTCTAGATTTGAAACTGCCAACAGCAGGAGCCTTTTTGATGTCCTCTGGGAGTCGTTTTTCAAAATCATTTTTTGGCATAAATCCTCTTAGTTTGGCAATGTTTTTTAGGTGATAAAATGCTGATTTGGTGATTGCTTTCATGTGACTGTCAAAGTTCAGCTCACTGTCAATGAAACACCAAGAATTTTAGCAGTATCTTTTGTTTTAATCCCCTTTGTGTCAGGTATAGTAAAAATTACAGTCATTGAATGACTCATTCAATTTGGAAGATTTCATATTCATACCAGAACAGTATAATCTGCCATTCCGAAGAAACATACAAAAAAGATCTTTTACTTAAAAAAAGTATTAGTTCTGCCTACCAGCACACAAAACACACACACATTTTGACTGTATCTCTAAGAACTTCCAATTGAAATAATCTGCAATGACATCATGGTGAAAAGACTAAAAAGATTAAAAAAAAACTAAGATTAAAAACTAAAATAAAAAAAACAACTTTATTTGCATTTCTAAATTATTTTCATTGAAATTCAGTCAAGAGGATGAAGGGTGACTTTGTATAATCTCATTAACTAAGTGAACACAGTGAACAGACTCATTGCATAATTCCACCTTATGTCTCATACACTGTGACTAACTGCTTATTGAGCCTCAAACCCCAGTAGTATTGGGCAGTTTCTCACTAGCTACACAAACAAAATGAAATGGCTTAGGTCTGTATTCCTAACCAGATTATATCCACCCCCCACCTAACCCTCAGGAGATTTCCACAGCAGCCATTCAGGCTTCCGCTTACATACTGTACAACTCTCAATGTCTGTCATTTTCTCAGTTATCTTACCAAGAGGCTTTCTCCTAAAGTTTCTCTTGGCAGAAAACAACAACAACAACAAAAAAATCACGGATATAGCAAAACATTCACGGAAATATTAAAATGCCTTTATCCACTTCTCAAGGGGTTTAAAGGGATTACATGAGATTAAATCAATTTTAAATTTGCTTTGGATACACAAATAAAGTTGAACAAGGAGACTGACACAAGATATACCTTGTTGTCAAAATTAAACTGTATGTTAGGCTTAACAGGCTAGATTTCCCCTCTTTGTCAAATGCAGCAATATACCTCAGGGGAGACCGTTTACTTGTCACATAGAGGTTCAGAAAATACATTAGGATTTACTTTTCAAATGTCATTTAAAGAGTAACATTCCCATAAGACACCTCTAAATGACATCTCTGAAGATTCAAAGTTTTTAGGGAAAAAAATGAATTTGAAAATAATTTACCTGCTTTGTAGTCACCTTTATGGTTAAATGCCTCATTACGGGGTGAGTGTAGGTTCTCTGAGCTCCCTCTATGGCCTCCTGATGAATGTACCATGCTTGGAAGATGCCAGCAAATGCATTATGCAACCATTTTCATGTGTTTTCCATTGAAAAAAAGTCCATTTCTGCCAGTACCGTGGTAAACTGCTGACAGAGAAATTCTCTTTAAAATGAGATTACCAAGATCGAGGTGATTGTCACATTACTTTTGTATTGTCCACACGCACACTGACAGTGTCTGAGGTAAGACAGAATAGACAGTAGCAAAATGTGGCGCATGGCAAAATTCAGAATATGACAATATTTTTTTTGTATAAAAACTAAATCCTAATGTCCTCCTTGGTTGTCCTGAACTCTCAAAGTCTTACTACGCATGAATAAGCCATGAAATTGATATATGCCAGTTAAGTCTTTGAGGGTTCAGAGCTTAGGGGAACACTGGGATTTATGAAATGCCTAGTAGAAATACTAGGCACGACTAAAAGTTAAAAAGCGTAAAAGAATAAACATTTTAGAAACATATATTAATTTCAACATTGAAATTTGTTTTGTTTTTTTGAATGACAAGCAGTGTTATCTTTATCCTTGTTTTTGTGTTTACTTGTGCATGTTTTTCTGTACCGTTTCTAGACAATGTTTTTTTTGTGTGTGTGCGTAGTTTTCTCTCCCCTTTCAAAGCACTGATTTCATTGTGCTCCATAGAGATGTGGTTTTTGCTCTGCACGCATTCCGAGGTGCGTCTCATTCCCATCTAGTCATCAACTGCATGATTGGGAGGACTGTTTCACCACCTGAGGCCTGCTCTGTGGTCACACAAAGCAAAAACAAAAGTTCCTCCAAACTAAACCTGTGACAGGAAACCTTAGAGCGCAACATATCTCTACTTTCGAAATACAGCATTCATAAAACCTATCAATAAAGACTGTAATGCAAATTGGCTCAGTATTTTTAGGCATGGTGTGATAAATGGCCATGATTGAACATGTAGGTGTGCTGTTCATATTTCTGAATCAAAACAACCAGCAACGGTGGAGGTATTATTCAAACAAATGCCACTGAAATTATTAACTACATGCAAATGCTTTTCTCATTATCCTCATCTCTTTTTTGGGTGCATGGAAGGGTGATGCCTTACAATCACAGTAAGTAATCTGCTCTGGGTGAGATGGATGGAAATATTTAAAGTAATGAGCTTCTGCAATAACAGGACCCATAGAATGAAGTAATGACTTTTACATCTTACCATAACCCCAAAAAATGGCTCTACAAAGCACAAAGGTGATGAGTAAATGATGCACTTTCTCTAGCGCTGGACTCAGTTCATCAGACCTGAGACAGCCACAGAGGTTGGGTGGGCTAATTACACAGAGAGTGGCATCTTTGCAATCTATGCAGTCAGACAAAACAGATTTCAGCGTTCCGGAACGTTCCCTCCATTCAGCCTGTCATAAGAAGTAAAAAGAGAACAAGCAGAAGTTGTCCTTGAGGTAAATTATAGGTCTCTATTGTATGGTTGCTGGTGTTAATAGGGTGTATCTTTCATGCCGCTGGTACTTATCTTGCACAGAGGCGGCGGTGGTGGTGGTGGTGTGTGTGTGTTTACTTAAGCTTCTTCCTGTGAGGAGGAGGCAGAGTGATGGGAGACACAAAGAGAAGCCTCTAGAAAAGAAAGGAGGCAGAGCACAGCCTTACTGCACAAAGGGGGGTCTGCTTATTTGTTTGTTTGTGTGTGTATGTGTGTGTGTGTGTGTGTGTGTTTATGTGTGTGTGTGTGTGTGTGTGTGTGTGTGTGTGTTTGTGCCTATTGAAAATTTGTGCATAAGAGAGACAGAGAGAAAAGAAATGCATGACTACTAGATTCTGTACTCTATGTGGACACATGCTGTATCTGTTTGCTGTGTCAGCCTGTGTGTGTGTGTGTGTGTGTGTGTGTGTGTGAGTGTGTGTGTGTGTGTGTAGGAGGAGGGGGCGGGGTGAAAGTATATGTGTATAGAGTGGCAGGTGGGAATATGGACTCTCCCAAACCTCATTAGTGAGGCCATGAACCATCTACTGTAGAACTTATTCAGATAAAGTCTTAGTCTCAGTCCACCAATCAGCAAAGTTACACTGTCCATCTGATATATATTGTTTACTACGCTGGCCCTCCTCTGAGACTCCCTCCCTCCCTGACCCTGTTTCCTTCCACTGTCCAAAGTGACAATTAGGATGCAGGCATAAGTTGCAGGGGGACCAGCTTCTCGCCTTGCTTACTCAGCAGACTCTTCTAACAGTTCTCACTGTTAGAAGGCACTATCCTTTGTAAGTCATTAGAAGGTATTCATCCTTAGCAACATACAGTAGCTCCTATCCAAAGGATCAAATAAATTCCTTTTCATGAAGTTTAAGGTCAGACTCTGTGAGACAAGCCAAGTATTAAACTAATGAGGGCTAATGAGAAGCCAACAGCAACAGTTGTCAAGCAAAAGTTGCAGAGGTTCTCCTGTTACTGTTCTCAAAAGAAAGGTTCAAGCCAAATCTCCGTTGTGGATTTGAAATATGTGCAGGTGTACAGACCACTCAGTATTGTTTAATATTCCATCAGCACGCCTGTTGTAAACTTATTTCCTTTATCTTAACAAATTGCATTGTGGATCATTCTACTGCCAGCAGCAGATGAACTATTAGAGAACACTGCTACAATTAATCTCAGTGGGAAACCTACAGTGCTTAATGGTTGGTCTGGTGCTGTCTGGCAGGACCTTTTAGCTGTGTGGGATGCTGTTGTGGGGACTAAGAGTAATTATGCAAGTACATCCAGAGAGGAGGGATCTGTCGTTTCCCAAACATCTGCCACCCTCACATTTCTCAAAGCCACTCAGCCTTTATTTTCAAACACACATACACACACACACAAACACATACAAACACACAGGAAAAACACTCGAAACGGGGCCGAGAGTCCGGATAACCTTGTCACCAAGCAACAATATTTGCATATCCTTTCTGCTCTCACAAGCACTTTAAGTTTCAGATCCTCATCCGATAAGATGGTCATGACTTAGGCCAGACAACTGCATTTCAAAGCGTTCCCCCTTTTTGATTTAACAAAATGCAAATGATGTTTGGATGTAAATTATGATGTTCGGGTAAGAAAAAGCAACAGTTTATGCACTGATAAGTGTGGCATTAATAAGTGTTTGAAAACAGATACGATGGTTGATTGATGACTATTGTTCACGATTTATGTTTTCTTGTGCTCCCTGCTGAACACATACAACACATTGGTTCCCATGGCATGTACCAACAATAACATAGGTTATTCTGTGGCGTTATGGGTACTGGGGGGGGGATTGTCCAGAAGATGGATTGTGTGTTGATTATTACTTGTCGGTTGTGTACAGCCCAATATACCTCTTGTCAAGCCAAACAAGAAGTATGTAACTGTAAGCATCTGCTGTGTCCCGACCCACGTCCTTGGACAGGGCTCAAGGTGAGCAAGGATGAGCCGTTCTCCAAACTCAGCTATTCTTCACCATGATATTGAGCATGCCAGTCAAACACAGTCGACCTTCCCAACCAACCACCCCCTGGCCACCAGATATATTGAATTCAAGGAGAAATGTCTCCAAAGGGATGCTTATTCCTCAAAGCTCACAGTGATATTAGGTAGAGGGTAACTCTTGCCACACAAGCTACAATATATTAGCTGCAAGAGAGGAAAGGGATTTAATCAATGGAGGGCACATACAGACAATATTGTAGCCTTCGCAATCATTGATTTTCTTCTCCCATTGGTTGTATGTCAAAACTACACATACTCAGACAGGCATCACACAGGGATGCTTGGTTATCCAAAGGAGGCCCCATGGTGCTTTTATAATTCGTGACCCTGAATATCAAAGCAAAGCAGACACTATTTCTCAATCATTATAAATATTAATTTTCTTAATGAAACCGTCTCAGGCAAACCTGCAGTATGAGTGGTCTTGTTGCCATTAGTAACACATCAATATTCTTGTAGGGCCTCATCTTTACCTTTGAACATAATTATTTGAGAAGACAACCTTTGACTGAAGTCATGCTTTAGTGTCAAAGGGATCGTAGACCAAGCGATGAAACGTGTTTGTTAGCCCCTTGTCACTGGCATTGATTTGGCCATTTTCACACATGATATAAATTCATAAATTATTTTGAAGGGAGGGATGGAGGGAGGGAAGGAGGCGTGAGGGCTAAAACGCTGACTTGCTTCAAAAGCAAAGCTCCAGTGATTCCCTTCTTTGCTGTAACAATAAAAGATCTAAGTCCCCGCTGGAGGGTCCCATAAAGATGCAATGTGCACATAGTCATTACATTGTGAATGGTTAGATGTGCACTTTTGCACAGAAAGTTTCATAATTCACATAATCTCAGGGGACAAACTCAAAATTCTTTCTGCAGTATCGTTTAAATTGTAATCATTTGTACTAAGAATGTAATTAAAGTTATCAGGTTTTGGAAGGTTCTTTTACAAAACAATGTCAAAGGCTCCAGGCTTTGCACCCTAAGGCAATGCACTTTAGGGATTGTCATTGAATGAGAGAGTACATTAAGCTTCATTTAAATTTCCAGTTCATGATATTATGTCATATCTACCTAATTACCCTGTAATGAATTGCATTCATTCGATACATGAGCACTTGCAAGATTGAAATCAATCCCTTTTTTCTCTTACAATGACGGCAAAACATTTATCCTGTTTTAAATGCCCTTTCTCCATAGACAGCGCTGGATGATATATGCGCCTTTGCACGGGGGGTGGAGAGGTGAGTACAGGGGGGTTGTGCGTGTGCTTGGCTGAATGACGGAGCTATCACCAGGAGTGAGTGTAGGAGACACGGTGAGGGACCAAAATGAGAGCAGTGTGTTATTGGGAGGCAGAGAGGGAGCACATTTCCGCGCTAAGCGTGAAACACCGAGACGCATCCTAAAACTAAGGATTTGTAATGATGAATCGCTGGATTATAGGGATTTGAACGAGGTTTGTAAACGCAAAATTTGGAATCAAAAATTTTGTAGTTATTTCAACTAAAATGGGGATGGACAGACGGAGACGGGCGTCTCTTGCTCTCACCTTGAACTTCGTTGCGCTTCTGTTTGCCGTTTCGGCTCTAACGACCAGTTATTGGTGTGAGGGAACCCGGAAAGTTGTAAAGCCCTTATGCACGGGTCCAGTTACCACGAAACAGTCATACTGTATTAGATTTAATAGTTCGAACCTAAATGATACTCGCCTGGTCCAATATATTTGGGAAACTGGAGAGGATAAGTTTGTCCTGAGAAAATTTCATTCCGGAATCTGGTTTTCCTGCGAGCAAAATGTCAACATGATCGGTAAGAACGTAATTAACCCTGCTTTGTTGTTGCCAACCTACCTACGTCAAAGTAGAGAACAGATTACAACATCGTAGTAACACCCAGGGCTTGTTTTTCTGCATTACCAGTTACCATTAATTACTTTTGGTAACTGACCTGTCACATTTGCATAGCTGGCCATGTAGTATCTTCTTACGTTACTGAAAGAGAAAGAATATTCTGTTGTCTTGTTTCATGAACATGAACAAGTGTCTCTCAGTGCGCAGTAGCTTACTAGAAACGCCAATATTATCAAGGTTATTTTTCAGATAAAAGTCATTTTTACATTTATAAGTCTACGATAAGTCTTAACGAGCAAAATTAGCACATTGTCAATTTGGTATCAAAGAGGCAACAGTCAGTGAGGCACTTGCATTGTAGTACTGTCTGACTATACTGATTATGAGATTTTGTTTACTGGCAGGTGAAAAATGCAGAAGTTTTCTGAATATTGCACCACCCCATGAAAGAGGTAGGTTTTTATCTTGTTATTAAAAGGGTTATGGTAGTGATGCTGTAAATCTCTCCCTACATCACTCACATAGACATTTATAACCTCACAAAGATATTGCTGTAGGTTATATTTACAAGGCTACAATCAAACCGAGGTGCAGACACTGTGAATGCCTACAGAGTGTATTAAATATGGGTCATGCGGTCAGATATCAGTCTGTTGCGGATGATGATACATCAGCTCTAAAGGGACCAGTGAAGGATGATACTTCACTGCATGCACCACCAATGTACATAATGATCCGGAAAATGAACTTATAGGAAAGGATTACAAATGTGACTTTCTCTTGTGTTTTAACTTCTATGCAGTGAACTAATTCCTACACTGAATGATGTCAATTTGAGGCTAATTTGGCTTTGCTATAATTTTCTACATTGCTTTGTAATAATGCTGAAAATTATCATTACAAGTCTCATTGTCATAATCTTCCCTGAAAATAACAAGCGGTCACTAATGAAGAGTCATTCTCTATTATAACGTATAGCTAGAAATGAAGGGGACTTATTATAATGTGACACAGCAGCATTCAGTAGAAATGCCATGACACAGTGAGATGAGCCTCATTGACCCTCCGAGGGTTGCTAAAATGACCTCATGAAGTCTGGCTTCAAGATTAGGTACAATTTTATTACTGTTTCTCTGCCCACTAGGTTAATAAGAACTGACTTGCAGTGAGCAGAAAGATGCCCTTGTGTAGCTCCGAACCCGACACCTTGGCAAATGGGCTTTGCCTGACAGACAGTGTTCTTAATGGCCTGGCTGTTTGAATCCCTCCTTTTAATCCACTTTTAATCCACTCAAATTCCTCACTGTGTCTCGCCTCTCCTGTTGGAGCCATTCACTCATCTCCCTCTGTTATACTCTGTTTCTGTTCCATACATTTGTTTCGTACGTTTACTCTGTCACTAGTGCACTCTATACATTTACTCTGTCACTAGTGCACTCTATACATTTACTCTGTCACTAGTGCACTCTGTGCTGCCATCTAGTCTAGGCTGCCTACCTGTAATATCTGTGATTGCCAAATGCATTACAGGGGTTGTGCAGGGAGTAGATGAGGCACTATAACTGATTGTTCTGCCCTGAGAGCTTATAGCAAAACAGTAATGCCATTACAATTTCTGTTATAGTGTATATGAGAGATTGTAGTTTGGGGTTTGGAATAGCCTGGAAACCAGGCCCATAACATTGAGATGTAGAGTCTGGCAACCAGTGATTGATTTCAGGGCGTAACCAGCATGAGATTTAAAGTTAAATGTAATCAGTAAACTCAGCAAATTCATCATTTACAAAATGTGAATTATGGCTTTAATTGCAGTTGTTTACTCCATTCAAAGGAAAATACTGCATTCAAAGTTTAACCAGCCCACCGCATGGTGGATAAGCGGTTGTGATTGGTTCCTGGGTTTCTGGCAAATTGGTAATGAGGTACAATGGGTCATGGCCAAATCTGGAGAGCAAATTCTTAAAATTCTCTAGCAATGCAATTAAAATTCTCTAGCAGCGCATCTGGGTTTTTAATCAGGCTGGGTTTGGATAGACTGGGCTCAATCTTAGGGGTAGAATCAGCGGTTGTCTTTCAAACTGCCTCTGCACTCAATAGGATAGCGCTGAGACCAACCAGAGTAACGTCAGCAAAACAACAAATACGTAATTTTTGGCAACGAATGACTTACTTCCTGCTCAACTTGTGGGGTGGTGGTAGCGTAGTGGTTAAGGAACCTGGCTAGCGTGTAAGTAGCCTGAAAAGTTGTGAGTTCAAATCCCGGCTGCCACCATTGTGCCCTTGAGCAAGGCACTTAACCCTAAGTTGCTCTAGGAGAGACTGGCCCTGAACAATTGATAGTTGATGAGTTGTAAGTCGCTTTGGATAAAAGCGTCTGATAAATGTAAATGTAAATGTCAACTTTCAGACGCCCTGAACACCCTAAAGTGTCGTGCTACCAAAGTTGATGCCAAAGCCAATTTAAACAACTGCTATTCCTTGGCCACAGCCATCTTACTAGGTCTTCAACCAAAGCTTTGTAGGACCAACCACAGTGCTCTATCTTTGTCTATCTATCTTGCTTAGCACGATGACAACAGGGCTGTGACGGTGCAAAACAATTGAGGCCCTATAGTGTGTGGCTAGACGTACCGGCTGAGCAAAACCGCTAGGGTACATCTAGATTTTTGGGCTAGGTTTGGAGAGGATTTTTTCCAGAATCTCCAGGTGTGGTTCTATTTAACCAACCTGTGATACATTTGTTTGTGATTTGAATGGCCTAGAGAACTCCATCACTCTGACTGATAAAACTAAGCTGTTTCCTAATGAGCTTGAGTAGGTTATCAGACCTATGATCAGAATGTCCATAACTTTTTACAAGCGCCCCTTGATTAAAAAGAAGAAGAAGAAAAAGCTATGGGATGTCATGTTCTCACTTTATGTCCTCATCTCTGTCTCTCTGCAGGAGTCCTGTGGTTGTGCATCGTGGCTGAGTGTCTGTACATCCTCCTCCTGGCCACAGGGGGCATTCTCATGTCCATAGAGGTGTGCCATTTTGGCAACGTCATTGACGGACTCAAACTGAATGCCTTTGCTGCAATATTCACTGTCCTATCAGGTAACATCATTGTTCTCCTGCTTTTTTGGTGCCAACATTAGATAGAATGCAAGGTAAACTTTGTTAGTAACTTTGTTAGACACAGTACCTAGTGAGATAGCCCTATAATGATCATAAGGGCATAGTTTTAGCCCATGGTTTTATGTTTCTGCACCTCTGAAAATCTCTGAAAACAGTGGTAAGCAATTAGTTGCCATTTTGAGTTCTCTTAGTTGTGAATTTATATTTCATTGTGATACACCAGAACAGAGGCTCTAGCCCTGTCTCAAACTCACCAGCAGCTCAGGTTCTGTTTGCAGAGATAGTGGTGTTTGGGCTGTCAGGGGAAAACTATGAGCAGCTATCTGTGTAGCTGCAGGCTTGACTTTGCTATTCTATTTTTTTTTTTTTTTTAGCCCGCTTGAGCCATGCATTAATATAACATCATACGATTTAATACTCCGAGGAGGATATCCCTAAAGAAACAAAAGGCAATGATCTCTGTGCCTTTTTCATATATAGGTCATCGTCATAAGTGTGTGCCTGCAGGTCAAGCAGAAGGAGAGACTACAGCAAGCTTGGCTGGAGTAAACACTAGAACTATCACACGCCGCCTCACACTGCTTTTGGTTTATTCATTATATAAACAAATTTGTTGTGGCTGAAGTCATACGGTACACAAATCATTATGTAATTTAGCTGGGATTGCTGATACCACTGGGTGGTCTCATGACCATTGTAAGAAGACATGGACTGAATCGCAATGTTAACCCTAAGCCCTGAGCTCTCAGAGTTAAAGGAAAATTCTGACACATTTCAACCCATTGCCCTTTTGTTCAAGGTCACCGAGTGCTGCTGGAATGAAAAAGAAAGGAAGTGAATGAAACCGGCTAACGAAAGGCCAGCTAACAATAACCAGTGGGGGGGCAAGGAAAATCAGTTTCAGTTGGTTAGCTTTAGCTACCAGTTCACTGTTCTGTCAATGCTGTACACACATTTTCTCAATCTTTTTTCCCATTGACACACCAGACTTGATTCCTACTGACTTGATTCACTTTTTTTTTTCAAATTAGCAACAATGCAGTATATTTTCATCAATCTATGCGGATTCGTTTGTAAACCAAAGAATAGGAACCAGCGATCAGTATCAGCGAGTTATGTTGACTGACAAGGTAATAAACAGAATTTCGGCTTTATTCAGTTTTGGTTTCGTTTTAGAGTAGCTGATGATGAGAAGTGGTATAAATGTATTAGGAAACGCTAGTGGGGGCCAAGAAAGCCTCCATTCACCCCGTCACGACCCATTTAACCATCAAAATGACTATGAACCTGGTAAATTAACCTTAAAACAGCATTAAATGTTGCCTGGTGTGCCTTTAAGAATGAAGAGTTACCTGTGAGACAGTGCTTAAACCAAGCATTAATGTAAGTAGGCTACAGTATGTTGCTGGGAAGATAAATGTAATATTAGATAACTTACATTTTAAGTACATTATTTGATTTATTCTTTTACTGCTATGTTGCTGCAGTTAGCATTTTCATACAGTATTAATTTTCTTGTACCATATTATGATGGAATTGAAAAAGGCAACCAATATGTCTTTGAACTCTGGGCAGCACATTAAGGCAGTGACCTCTCAGCATTATGAGACCAATGTTCCTGCTGTCTGAGCAATGGCTTCCATCAGTTCACATTATGACATACTGAGTGGAATTAAATTTGGTGTGGAGCATAGAGTCAGCCAGGTGGATTACTGAGAGTTCATGGGGTTTAGTGTGGGTAGTCGAGTGTGTCACAGAACCATATTTAGAAAACAGTTAATTGTTGTACATATCAGGCTGACAGAATCCATAGTTTATTTGCTCTTTCTGTGTCTGGACAGTACTTGTGCAATCCAGGGATTTGACGGTTTATGAAGTAATCGGATTGTCATGGAGATCTCTCTTTCTGCCTGCATCTCTCTCTCTCTCTCCCCTTCTCTCTGACTCTGACTCATTCTTACTATCATTCATGATTTATTTTGTGATGAATCCTGCTCAAATGAGGTTCGCATGCAGATAGGTTTCGGCAGATAGTCTGTGTCCTACAAAAACAGTAAAGTTAACTTTTCCCCCTGTCTCCAGCACAGCCTCTCTGCTCCAGATAGTCTGACCTTAAGGCTTCTTCCCCTCCAGCATTTGATGGCATCCATTCACAAAATATGGGTCATATTTTTTAACTCCAATACACCAATATTCCACAGCAGCTCAGGCTGTGGCGGTTTGTCTGGGTGTTTAATGAAGTGAGGCGGCACTTTGCTGTCGTCAAACACAGTGACTCAGACACAGTGAGAAGTGTTTGACACATTGGCTGAGATGGGCTGTAAATAACGGATCTTTAATCTGTCCTGAATTTCCTCTTCAACTTTTCTTCTCTCCTGCCATGTCATTTTTTTTTTTGATCCACTCTGGTGTGACATTGCTTCTCCTCCCTCAAGGTCTGGCTGGTTGATGTTATGTGGTGTGATGAGAATAAGTTTGCCATCTGGATGGAAGGCAAAGGCACTCACTCATTCTCTCTCCCTCTCTCTCTCTCTCGTTCTAGCTATCCCTCTCTTATACACTTATCCTCTCTCTCTCGTAGCTACAACACACACAGACTTACACACTTACACACACACACACGAAATCACAGTGCCTCGGCACAGTGACCCTGACACATATACTCCCCCAGTGTGTTTATGCCCTGCGGTCCAGACGGATATTAATTACTTCCGCTCCTGGGATCTTCACAAGCATGAGTTAATGGAGTTCACCTTGGCTTCTTTTACCCTGGTTTACCGCTGTGAAGAGTCAGTGAAGTATTACATACTGCAGCCTAAACCTGGAAAACCTGAAAGTTGTGACATTGTGGATCTTTCTCCTTGGTTTAAAAAACTTAAGAATCTTCTGTCAGGATCTGCCAGCATAATAATCTACTGCGTAGTTTCCTGTTGTAGTGCACCCCCTTGTGGTGTTAATTGAAAAAACACAAATTTTAGATACTGCAAATTGTACCAAAAATAAACTAATCTAACACTGAAACTGATTTCAAACTCATTGAATCTAATTAATAGACATGTATGTAATTGATATATTTACATAACCTTGCAAATATTAATTATTATATGTATGTATTTATCACATTTCCTTGTTTTCTTTCTTTACTCTCCGGGATGACTTTTCTTCAGGCCTCCTTGGGATGGTGGCTCACATGATGTATACCACAGCATTCCAGTTAACAGTTAGTCTGGGTCCAGAAGACTGGAAACCTCAGACCTGGGACTACAGCTGGTCATACATGTAAGATTGCCATCATTACATCAAAACAGGATACAGAACAGTTATGCAACTTGCATTGACACAGTTGAGAATGGAGCTGTTAAATGAGCAATCAATATACATAATATCTAGCATGATGTGTAGCTATCAGCAATCAATATACATAATAATGCATTGTTGGACCATAAGTGTAGAATATTAAAATAATAACAAAAATACTATTTCTTGGTGGAGGAATTATCTCTGATAAAATCACTACATTTCTTGTTGTTGTGCTTTTGTTTCATGAAACTATGGCAGGTTAATGTGGTAACCATTTTAGAAAAACAGTGAGGCACTCAAGATGTGGATTATGCTGCTTTTACTTTGGCTAAGGGCATTTAACAACTCCCCATAACCATTGTAAAACCAGCATAACCCACTGCCTCTTCATTGCTTACTTTTAGCAGCCTTGCTGTCAGTCTGGGTATTCTAAGGGCAAGGCTATATTAAGTGTAAAGCAGTCCTTGAAAACAAATAATGTTAGCAATTTTTAAAATATTTTAATGTGTGATTTTTACAGTCTTGTACTTTCCTTTGACAGTGTAAGAGGTCCATGCCATTAACCAGCATTATGAATGCAGAGTCATCTTTAGTAATGTTTTCCTCAATAATCACACAGTCTTGATTATGTTAAACAGATTAGCATGGAGCTCCTTCACTGCCTGCATGGCCTCCTCTGTGACCACCATCAACCGCTACACAAAGACCATCCTGGAATTCAAGCACAAGCGCAAGAACATTGAGAAGAACCTGAAGATCAAGCAGAAGCTGCTGGACCTGGAGACCCCAGACCAGGTGTGGGACATGTACATCAGCTCTGTACCCAGCTCAGCGGCCGAGGAGCTCCTGGACCTGTCCAGCTCGGCCCGCAAGCTCTCCCACAACTCTGTCTTCCTGGATCTCAACGACCTGCCCGATCACCAGGTGGAGGAGTACTGTTGAGAGGCTTTTCCCACCACCAACACCCCACCACCACCAACACCCAAACAGGGAAGGCCTCCGCTGGGTGTCAAGTGCTGCCATTACCCTTAGCCCCAAACAAACACCGCCCTCCTGCTGATCCACTGCAGCCTGCCAGCAGTGTCCTGTCCTGAGTGTCCAGCTCTCTCACAGTAAACAAATGTGCTCTCTATCTATATCGGTCCTTCTCTCTCTCTCTCTCTCTCTCTCTTTCTCTCTCTCTCTCTGTTGTCCTGTAAAACTGGGCTATGTTGTGACCAAAAAAGACTAAACTATCTCGTCAGTGACTTTCTCTCATATTTTCGTCTATTTGTTGTCTTTTTTTTCTACTTGTTATTGTACATACAGCACATGCAGAGTGTAAAGCTGGGAACTAAAGGAGTTGACCTGGACATTTACATGTTTATTTGTTTTTCTTAATACATCAGTTGAAATGCACTTTACGTGAAAAATACAAAATATGGTTTTCACATGCTAACAGATATGATCCTGTAATAAATGTAGAAGGCCAGCTTGCTGCTCAGTCTTTCACTAACTGCTGACGCACGCTTCTCTCTAAACCAGACCAGATTTTTTTTCTGACATGAAAGCTATTGTGTTTTCCATTCTAATTCACATTCAGAGACATGGTTTTCCATTTAAGTAATCCTACCGTGTTCTCAGCTTCAGCCTGCAAGTGTCCTGCTGTGTGTAAAATGTATTTAGTTACAGATACCATGCTGAGTGCCTTTGCTTGTTATATCGATCTACTTTTTGGAGTCCTCAAACTGCATGATGAACAATACTGATAGCTTTAGTCTGTGCATGTTTTGTAATATGCAAATGTAATAGTCTAATTCTAATTCCTGTTTTGAATTTGTCTAATTTTAATTCAAAGGACATTTTCAAAACATTTTTATCTTTAACAACTGACTGCCAAAAGACGAGCTAATCCTTTCTTGATACTGTGCGCTTTTGTTTTTCTTGTGTTATCTAATTGTGTGGTTTATGACGTGTGTGACAGCTTGGTCCGTACGGTTGTTGTTTTTATGACCTAAACACAAAGACGTGTGCCCAAGGTGGGTACATGTAGGATTATTTCGAAACACGGTCTAATGCTTAGCCTCCACTTGTCATGAGTTTTTAAGACGTCATGTTATGTGAAATATATATTTTTAGCCTTTTCGCCATTAATGACTATACTTTTGCCAATTACTTGGGTGAAAAGTAGTCTGTAATAGCTAGATTTTTTTTTAACTGTTTCACCTGTTTTGTATAGACCTCTAATTGCTTTTAATAGTGGATGTGATTAGGTTTGTGTTTATGGGACAATATGGAGAGCAGGCTTGCATGGTTCAGTGCATCCATTTGAGCATGTTCATGTGATATGGGGACCATTTTAATTCAGTTGAAGCTTTACCATAAGCTATCTAACCTTTCAATAAGGCACATCGTTGGCATATAAATGCATGTTCATCTTGCCCATCCTTCCATGTGATTGGGTGGGCCCAGCTCCTCCAGGGTGCAGACACTATATTCAGTTACTTGGGTTGGACAAAACAATAGAAACACCATGTTAAATAACATGTGTTCTCTATCACTGAGTTTCACCCTTCATTCTGAGTCACACTTTCCAGAACTATTTTCCTTTGTTTCCAGAAACATCTACGTGTTTCTTTTTATTACAGAGGCCCCAACCCTTCACACTCCAACAATTTGCTTTATTCGTTAAGTCAGAAAGAACACACATTCTGATGTACCGATGCACTCATTGGTTTACAAAGAAACGTCTTGGTTGTTATACTAGGTGAAGTACAGGATGTCTGGAATGTATGTATGTAGGATGTGTGTTCCATGGGGACTTTTTTGCCTAATCCCTGTGAATAACTGCATATTATATGTGTTCAATATGTGGCTCTTAGTCTGTGTTGGTTCCCTACTGCGCACGTCCTAGTCCGACTAGTTCCCCCTAGTGCACACTACTGATAATTACACTATATGTTTAAGTGATACATTGTGGACCTTGACATTACTATGACAAACACTGAAGTTCTTTTCTTTTTAGCGATCAAATATGTAGGATTAACTGAATTGGTATCGGCGACTAATGTGTCGGAGTACGTAAGCAGTGCGCTTTATGACAATGATATTTTATCATTGTCAACATCTAATGTTGGACTTTGGCTGAGAAGAGTTTTGCAACTGAAAAGCCACTGTGAACTTGCTGACCTAAATGTTTTGTTTTTTTGTTGTTTCTACCACATTTTGTTCCAACAGATGAAGATTGCTGAATTCAAACTTATGTAGCATTGCCCATGACTATCACTGCTTTGAGTTTGCTTTTTGTCTCCATTTGAAATGTTCAGTTTATCCATACAGGGAATGGTGTGTGATATGGGCCCCAGTCTGTTGGGTGGAGATGTACAATATAGATTTTTGTATCAACTGTATGATTCTGTTAGAGAATCGGATCCCTCTCTTGTCAACACTGACATGACAACATATTTCGACCTCCATACTGCTGAATCACGGGGCTGATTACTGTTTTTCCTAAATATGTTCATTAATAATTTTATGAAGAGTTACCGAGGAACAACACTTTTGCCAAATGAACTGTTTACAGGGAGTTTTCATGCTAGGTGGGTTAACAGAATTTAATTTATGATGTATTCAATGTAAAACAATGTTAAAATGTATAACACATAGATAATGATTATTTATTTGTAAACACTGTTCTGTTAAGCAGATATTAAACCTGCTGTTGCTTCAATTGTGTGTTTGCTTCTTTTCCACTGGGACAGCACAGTTTCACTGTAGGTGGGACAAATCAAATTCAAATCAACATTGACTAAAGACGCCTAAATCAAATTCAAATCAACGTGACTGAAGACGCAGCTGGCAAAATGTTTTTAAGACGCCCATATGGTATTTTAACGGGTTGCAAAGAATATAGGAACACGGTCAAAACAAGCATCCATTTGGTCTCTGCATTTAACCCAACCTGAATTAGTGAAACACACACAGTAAAGTGAAGTACACACTAACCAGGGGCAGTTGGCTGCCTTCTATAGCGGCACCCGGGGAGAAGTGAGGGGTTAGGCCTTGCTCAAGGGCACTTCAGCCATGGTCCACTGCTCAGGAGATTGAATCGGCAACCATTCGGTTACAACCCCGAAGCCTTAACCAGTAGGCCATGGCTGCCACCTCAGTACTGTAGTCGTCCAGTGACAATCTTAAAAAAAGGTGGTATGTGAAAGTCTGGATGTCAGATATTCCACAACTCTCCAATTCATCACAAACTTTCCATTTGTGAGGCTGTTGTTGGGGGTAATTGAATCTTAATAGAAAAATTCTTATGTGAATCAGTCCTGTTGTTCAAGCTCGAGTGCTGTCGTTTGGAAAAAGAATTAGAAAATTTGATACAACATGGACCTAATACCAAATTGGCAACTAACACTAAATGAACGTAACCTTGAACAACAGGACTCTTGACTGATTTACATTGACCGATTTCTCCTTTAATCAAGCTAAAAATACATTTTTAATTCATAAAATGAATACAGACACAAAGTTTAAGTCTGGAGTGTGTCTTTAAAGGCGTTCAGTAAAAGCATGTCCACTAGATGTCTCTCAAGAGCTACATCTACCCAAGCTACATTTTCCTCCCCGCCTTTTCTGTTTAAAAGGTAGCCTAAGCTATGCTAAGCCATTTTAACACCCTTTTCCACATTCAGTGATCATCCAATTATGATCTGTTAGCCCTCCATTCTTTGCATTCATTGTCATCTGGATTTAGTATTGGGTTCAAATCTAAAATCATCACCTTCTTAAAACATCCACCAGTCATCTTTTCAGGTTTTTCAGGAAATATAAAAAACTAAAATGCCTTTTTGAGATGATTAAGGCAATAAAAAAATCTAAATTATTTTTGGAAGGTGACAAGGAAGGTTGCGGTAGACTGAAGTCTCTCCTACAAAACATAAACAGGCAGATGGGACATTTTCCCACATCACTTATCCTACTTATCCCACTGATTTGGTTTAAAGGCTCAAGATCAGAGGCTTTGTGGAATATAATGATATTGATATTATTATAATTTTTCATTTTGTCTGGTTTTAATTGTTGTTCTGTTAGGTTTTGTTTGATTATGTGCCATCACCCTCAGGTAAGAAGCAGCATTAATGGCTTGATGGTGCTCATCAAACTTTCCTGCACCCCATCACACCAGACTTACCACTGGTTTTATTCATCACATATTGCATCCCATTCTAAAAACTATCCAGCAATTAAAAAACACTTACCAAAATACCAGAGTCTTCCAGAGGGTGGCGCTCTTACACAGGCTCCCCATCATCAACTCCACATATCCAAGAATATTGTACTCATACACAGTACTACACTCACACACAGCATAGCCAATACACACAAGCAGCTACAAACACAAGTGATTGTTTCAAAATAATTTAATTGCTTTAATTCCTTGGAGGCTATGTCTCAAAGCTAGTGCAAATATCATGCAGGCAAATGGCTCTAGAGTTTGTCTGAGAAATTTGTAGATCTATAGAGGTTTGTGAACAGTGTACTGGGCTGTAATTGCACAACCCATAGAAGAGGATTGAGCTTTTCCCTCTAGCTGTACAATATGTGCCTGTCCTATTGTTCTCCATTGTCATACTCTGATTGATTTGCTTTCATTCCAAACAATAAGGAAGCTAAAAAAAACCCAAATAGGACAAAACAAATTTTGAACTGTAGTTACTGGGTGCACTTGGTGTTCTGCTTCCAGGATTTGCCAGAGCTGCAAGATGAGGGGGTGGGTGGGTTCGATGTTTTTTAGGACAAATGCATGATTTAAACACATAACCTGACAATGTGCTTGTACATCACCGTAATCACAGTACCACAGCATGGGTGAATTGGTTTCTATTCCATGTTTATACCATATGTACATATGTAATCCTAGAAACACATCTGAACCTACTACGGCTGATGAGATGAAATGCTAACGACTGCTGAATAAAAAAAATGCTAACAGTTCAAGATGTGTGAATGTGAAAGTTTCACTCCCATTGCAGAATAAAAGGCTTCCGGCACAATATACATCTCAGTGGTTTGCAACAACACCACAGCAAAATTATGACATAGCATAGCAGATCCTGGTCATCGTTATATTTTTCCTTCTTTTTTTCATTCGTATTTTCCTTTTTTTCGTTTGCGGTCGTTTAGCTTGTGCCAAACGGCAGGAAGCGGAGTAAGAATGCCATCCATCAGCGAACGAAAGCACTGCTGATTAGTTTCTGTTAGTGACAGCTCTGGTGCCAGCACCGCGGGTCTCTGGTGAAAAATAAAATGATAATCTTTCAGCCAACAGCTATTTGTCACTGCTAGGAAACAATGTGCTGTCTCAGGATATTACACTTGACTCACTTTAGCCCGGCATCCAAAACATATTAAAAATCATAAAATTCAGTTTCCATCTCCAGGCCTGCACTCAAGTGGCATTGAATTATCCATTATCCCCCCCGTCTAATAACAGTTTATAGTCACACATTCACTGCAGCCGGGAGCCACAAATGCAGCCGAGAAATTAGATGAATATTTTGGAGAAGCAGGTTCCATTCCAGGATATTAAAGAATCAGTCACTGCCAGCCAAAGTCCTGCCCTGCCATTTGGTAGAAGCGCAGGTTGTGCGGATGATAGAACTCACGCAGCTTGTGGATGACCGCGGGGTCGATCCTGGGGTGGGTTCTTCCCTTGGTCTTGCCTAGGCAGTGGGGCTTGCTGCTCCCCTCTGGTTTCTTGAGGCAGGGGAAGCCCTTGGTCTTGTTGAAGTAAAAGTGCTTGTCGGTGACAATGCGCTGCAGGCCCAGGAAGTCCTGCACGCGGCCCAGCTCGCCAGCCGGGTCGCTGATGAGCCTCTCGCCGTGGACGAAGTGGATCTGTGAGAGCGGGAAGTAGGTAAGCCATCGCTCCAGGTGTTTGGCATACAAGCCAATCCACAGCGGGCTCCACAGGGCGTCGATCTGACCCGCCGAGGCCGAACCGTTCTTGAAGGTGAGCGTCTCGAAGCTCGGCACGTCTGGCGTCTTCGATATGATCTGTGTGTAGTCAGAGATGGCTCGCGTAATGGGGTCTCGCACCACTACAATCAGTTTGATGTCACGGGACATTGCATAGATGCGGCCCGGCGTCTCCTCAGTGACGAAGTAACGGGGAGTCTTCTCCATGACGATTTGCCCATCCAGCGCCTTCGGCATCATACTCCTACAAAAAACAAAAAGTCCGCATAAGCAAAGCAAAAAACAAAAGGCCCATATAAGGCCCTTAGAAACACTTTGTCACCAAGATGGCACATCCAACATCATCAGATCATCAGATTTCCTCAGTAAAGCCATTATTTTATCCTGTTAATAGCTAAATTAGTTTGCACATATGTCCCCTTGACTTAGTTCAAACTATAGCCCCATCCACCCCCACAAGCACCAGTATCAGTTGTGGGGGAGGTGTAGTAACTGATAGGTTCCAGACTGCAAGAGATGGACGGGTCAGATGGCTTGCAGGCCAACAGCATACCATGTTTCCTGTGGCGTTGTCACTTATTGGCCGGCCAAATTAGGACAGGGCCTGGTCCTCCTGAGCGCGCTCTAAGCACGCTTCTAAATGTGCATGTGTAATGGAGAGGGCCTGTCCAGATGCGCCGAGCACATCAATCACAGCAGGTGACTGACACCCACCACAACCGGGACACAACCAAATGGAAAAGTGTGTATCTCTCTCTTGCTCTCTTTTGTTCTCCCTGTCTCTCTAACCCTGTCGTCTCTCTGCCGCTCATCCTCGTCCACTCACACACACTCAGGACACCAGATGGGGCTCATTTATCTCACTGGTTAGTCTGAGGGGTCCAGCCTTTCCTAATGGCCCACCTGCACCCCACCTGCCTGACTAGCTGGCCACACGTGTGTGTGCAAACACACACACACACACACACACACACACACACACATACACACATACACTCGACACAGTAGACACACTAGATACACATATACACACACACACATAGTAGACACACATGCTGTTGTCCTCTGACTGCCATGAACAGCATGTTTAAAACAAAGTTGTGACGGAACCACATGAAATCCTGGTTTCTGTCACTCAGAGCTGGCTTCAAAAAGAAAACAGCTGAAAATGAACTCCAAATAAAATCCACTAGATTTAAGGAAGTTAACACTGAGTAGTCATGAACAGTAGATGTGATATTGGAGGGATGACAGTGTTGTTTTGTTGCAGTTATGACAGAAAATGCCTTTTGCACATTCTTAATGCAAGGTGACTGTTGAAAATGGTCCCTATAGGATACAACACTTCTGCCTGACCAGAGAGCAGTGCAGTGTATACATTTAATCAGCCCATCCCTGGGAGCTGGAGACACACAACAAAACAGACCATCATTGTCATTCCAGTGGTATGGTATAGTGAGAAATGCTGACTGGAGATTGTCTTATTACAGGCTGGAGTTGTAAGGTTGAACCCTGGCCAGGGCGGAGATTTCAGCTGTCCCATCCATTAAAATTCATGTTGAGTTTTAGCAAGCCAAGACATCTTTTTTTCAGCTTTAGAGCGTCGTCTCTGGATAGCAAACCTCTGGATTTGCACATTAGGCTATATGAACAAATAGATTCAAATAGGCAACGCTAACACATCATTACAGCATCTGCAGAGATGTGTTTTAGCTGTAAAGGTTTTTCAGAGCAAAGCCTATGACAGCTTTGTAGTGCAAGTGCATTACAGTGTTGTGAGTTTGTGGAGGTGAGGTAGGTAGTACAGTTGAATTGTGAAGACTTTTATTCAACATATCTCAATACAGCTGAGCTGCTAAAGTACACTAACACAAAACACAGCACTTCACACAGCAACCGGATCTTTCTGGAACATGAATTGTTTCCTACAAGCATCTGAAACAGCAGCCGTTGCCAGATCAGGGTGTGTAAGGAACAATGTGAGATACACAAGAAAAACAACACAATATCTCCAGAGCTGAGAAGAGGAGACTGACCATAGGCCAGGAAAATCAGAGTTAAGATGATAAGCTGACACTCTGAGACCTCTAATAAGTCCTCTGAATGCTACAGAGATGCTCTTCCTCCATCTTGACATTTCGTTCAGTGCTACCGCATACACCACTTGAAAGGTTACGGAAAGTAAAAGTTATCAGTTAAAGCACATCAGATTAAGCAGATTGCCTTTAGCATCAATTGAGAACGGTGCATCAAAACATCCTGAAAGGAATGTTTCATATTATTGAAGTCCTCTATGTAGACCAATAGTTGATGTTAAAGATATCACAATGACAAAAGTTAAACTTTAGTTCAAATTTAGAAGTCTTTAACAAGATCTTTAAAGTCTAATTCTATTTTACAGATACTTGCAATACTTTAAATGATTCTGTTGCGTGATCATTCAGTTTTCAGAAGTCGTCATTCCATAGGTAAGATCACACAGCCTGATGAATCTGTAATGAATCTACAACCAAAACAACTTCACTTAATATGCCTGAGTTACAGCTCTTTCAGGATGCATTAGACTAATGTAAATGCAGATTTATCTGATTCTTGTATGCCTGAATTAACCGTTTTTCTTTGCACCATAACCATACGGAACAGCACATGGAAACTTTAGAATGTTGAAAAATAGAAAAGTATCGAATGCAGAAATAATGATAAAAAAACCCAATGTAAACCAACCCAGAAGGACGAAGCTTAACGATAATCATTTCTGAAATGATACACTGTTCGACCTGAGTCCAGTAAGCAGTTCGACAAAATGCACTGAGAGGTCAGGGACAACAGAGGATAGACAAGAGGCTCTTTGTGATCCCTATCTGGCAAACATCTTCTTCTCCAACACCGGTCCTGTAAACCTCACGTCGATAGCGCCGCGGAGAGGCTACGTCAATTCCCCGACCACTACTGCATTATCCATGACTTCATCTTAGAAAAGTACTTAGCCTAAAGACTTCCCCGTTTACCTATGGCCATAATGGGGCCAGCCAGTCTATTAGAAAAAAGCCCATTAATTATTCACATTCAGCCATTTCTAAAGCAGTGACCCTTGTGTGTGTGTGTGTGTGTGTCTGTGTGTGTGTGAGAGAGAGTGTGTTTTTACAGCTGACCAAAAACTCTTTCCAAATGACATCTGACCTAATGCACTGTGCTGCACTAACTCCTCTAGTCGCTTTCAATTTGGATAATCTCTAAAGGCTCGCATTCATCACATCCAAATAGGTGGAAAAGATAAAAGCGTGGAATCAAAGGAGAAGAGGACAAGGCCGAGAATGGTGATCAAAAGAAAAGCCCATTAGTAATCTGCCCTAAGATTAACTCTGGAGACAGACTCATATAAGAAGCCTACATCAGGGCACTCATCCACTAACAAATATGGCAGCACTAACACCAAGACCCTCAGAGGCTTCGCCATACAAGGCAGAATACCTTTTATACAGGATCCAATCAACAAAGTCAACAAAACACTTTCCAGTCAGTTACTTAAGTGCACACACAATACGTCTAAAAGCCCAACATTTCAAATATAATATAATAATATACTACACTGTATCCTGGATATAGAAATTTTTTATGGCATAATGATTTCACCACACAAAAAGATGCATAACTTTGAATCACAAAATGTGGTTATTTAACTAAGGCCGTAACTAAACAGTCCTCTTAGAGGACATGACTCTCATTAGATGTGCAAACATTTCACTGAAGAGCGGTCGTAATTTACACCTCCGACGAATACATGCTTTCACTCTTGTCCCCACACAACCTCCATTGTCTGACGACCCTGTTTCATGTTGGTTCCACTTAGCTTCCCTTCAGAGGATGGAGCCTCGCAAGTTAGCCCCTAATTGAGACCCCCCCCCGCCTCTTTTTTTTGGTTGGCCAGGGCCCCTCTGAGGTAGCATGAGCAAACCAAATGGTGCCCAGGGTATTGATTATGATGGGGGTATGGTAATGCAGGGGCCTCAGCTGGTCTGAGGGGGGGTTGAGGGGTGTGTGTGTGTGTGTGTGTGTGTGTGTGTGTGTGTGTGTGTGTGTGTGTGTGTGTGTGTGTGTGAGAGAGAGAGAGAGAGAGAGAGAGAGAGAGAAAGTGTGAGAGTGTGTGTGTGTGGCAGGTGGAGGTTTTAGATGGGCTCCACTAGAGTCTCATCAGTGGCTTGCTGTGCACAAACAGATGTGAGGCAATTACCCTGTCTTCTGCCCGAGCCGGCCAACACTGCAGACTGATGAGATTTTCTCAGGGAAGAGAAGGAGATATATATATTTAATTTATATAAAGTCTATTTCTATGTATAAATGTATGACTCCTCATTGCTAGGGGAGGCAAGCCCTGGATATTTTTAATGTGCTGGAGAGTTTTGAGACTATGATTTTTTTTATCTTGCTGGAAAATCTATATGTCTCTCTGGTGGCCCTAGTTTTAACTGGGTAGATCTTTTTTTAAAGGTGGAGAAATGGGTAATAAAATCATTTTGCAAGCAAAACCATAGAATTAAATTCCACCAAATTTTAATTGATGGAGAATATTGTTTGAGAGCAGACAAAAGTGGATGGGAAAAGATAAAGACAGATACTCTGCAGTATGCCGCTCGAATGTAATAGTTAACATAATTAAAATATCAACAAAGCTTGGGTGCCAAATTTAAGTAATAATATACAGATAAGCAATGGTTGATAGTCAGGTCGTGTGTATGCGCACACATGCATGCGTCTGCATGCGTATGTGTGTATGTGTGTGAGGGGGCAGGGGGGGTTTAACCCAGTCATCCATTTCTTGGTTTGGCTGTCATTAATGGCCTAGTCAATTGTAACTGTGCCCTGTTCACTTCCAGGACACATCCATCACAGGGCAGCCCGAAAGACACCCCCACACACACACAACCCCACCTTCTCCCCCACTGCCCGGCTCCCCAGGGCGTCTTAATGAGGACTGAATTACAAACAAACCGTCTCAGCCTTATGGTGATTTCATACAATACAGTGCAGACAGCGCCAACTTTATAGCACCGCACACCTGGTCTGCATGGGCAAAGCCATCTATAGAAATAACCCGCAGGAAACCAACTGATGACCATAAGATAAGGGAAATATATTATTGGGTGTCTGATGCAACTTCACTATCACTTATGCCTCACTCAGACAGCGCAAGTGAAATTGTGTCCATTTTAATAAAATCAAACCCCAACTATGTGTATTTGTTTAATACTGTATGTCTTGATATGTGTAGGCCTACAAGTGCTTATTCCCACTCAAGAGATAAATAGAAACGTCTGCATGATAATGATAATACATCATTAAAATTTGACACTATTCTTAATCACTCATAATCAGATTCTAAAAGATGTCTTCTTGAACTGACAATTGCGCTCCACAGCAGTCATTTAGTAACAAAAATAACCATCCCAGTATTAAAGTTTCTACCACTGAGTTTCATTCATTTCTGCTTTTCTACTCTGCATTCATCCATAGGTGAAGGCCATGCAAATTTTACAACCATATCTAATTCATTTGCATGCTAATTATAACGCTGCTTATACATATAAGTGCACCATGTAAATGTCAATCCCCCAACCTCCTCAGGCCCAGAAAGAAAGCACAGCTTCAATGAGCATGAATTTAAACACCAGCTTTTCTTTTCTTTTTTTTTAAGACGTCCTCATGAATTGCAAATGCTGTGCTCGCTGTGTTTTGACATCCGATGCAACATCGACTGACCACATTGCAGCTGCCTTCAAGTGACCTTGAAGTATTTATAGGAAAGACGGAGCAGAAGCTGGAGGAGAAAAACACTAAGGTACACTATCACATCACAGAGGCATAGGCTCAAAAGAAACCTGAATTGTGTTTTTTTTTTTTTCCTCTCTTAGTCCCTTCTGCAGCACCGGTAGTTTGGGATCAATATATTGATGCATTTAATTTGCCACACCAATGACAAAAAAAAAAAACACACCTTAGGCAAGGAGACACAATTTAGTATTTACAACTCCTGCTTTGGCTGAAGGAAATAATGGTTAAAGGGAAAAAAATGGCGTGTCCTATTGTTAAATATTAGTCCTCAGTGTTCCCATGTAGTCCTTCATCACTTCCATGTCGCCAGCATAGCTGCAAGGTCCCTGTGGGATATTGACGGAAAGGCACAATATCATGCTCCAATAAGGGTGGATTTATACAGAACGGACGCCTCTCGAGAAAGTGACAGTAGTCAGAGCAGAAACATGACCTCGAAGCCTCTGCACGGATTACGCCAAGGCAGGATAAAGCCTCCTGCTAATTGTAACGTAATCTGCACTGACCTAAGATAACTGGTTTAATGCTTGCATCAACTCAAGGTCAAGCTTAGGGCCAATCAATTGAAGAAACACTATCGGGATATAACTTCCCATTACACGCAAACACACACACCTCCTTTGCGTGCACAAACACATACACACACCACACACATACACACACAAACTCACTCAAACATCATCAAACACATCAAACACCCCCACTACTGAATTTGCAGTGTAAAATCCCTTCCAAGGTTCTCTTCAAAGTCGACACAGTGAAAACGCATGGGGAGGAACATGCATTCGTCTTTAGAAGACCCCATCACAAACACGGGCCTCTGCCTCCACAGACCAAGGACCACACGGTCCGAGACAGGCGGACCTGGACCTCCCCATGCTTAGCATCTGGAGGCACTGTCCAGGACGCGTGCGATACGAAGTCCCCCCGACACATCATTATCTCTCATGGAAGAGAAGCCCTGGGTTAAAGATCAATTGACAGGTCTCACAGTCATGTCAAGAGCCCAGGCTGTCATGCTGTGCTGTCCATCTGGCCCCGGAGTGTTGACAGTCTGCTCATACTCAACATGTCGGGCGACACACAGAGAGACACCAAGGAGACTTATGCAGGCCTGACATTACTAGACTAACATAAGATTTTAGATGGGAGGGGAGGGGGGGAGGTGAATCTAAAGACTGGTATTTAATTCAATACATGATTCTATCAGGACTCTATTCATGAAGAAAATGACATTAGTGGTTGTATGATTTGCTATTTGGGTGGGGCAAAAAAAGTACTACAGGAGTCTATGTGTGTGTTTGTGTGCATTTGTGTGTGTGTTTGTGTATCTGCGTATGTGTGTGTAACTGTGTGACTGTGAGTATGAATATGGTTTGCTATTCAGGATGCCCATCTTTCATCTAATAGGAATATAACTAAGTGTGAATTGATCAAACAATCAATCAAGCTTAAAAGGTAAATAATTGGATTTTGCCTGGCCTCAGGATCGTTCTCTGGGCGATGTTGGCAAATGAGGCATAAAATCTATTGAAATGGCTTTATTTGAACAGCTGATGATTTCTTAGATAGCTTTGTGATTTATCTTGCCAATGGAAATTTCAGAAATCCTTCTGATTTGAGACTAACAACACATTGTGTAAATAGCCAGGGGGACTGGGTGATATTGATAGTGCCTCAATAGCAAGTAGGAACTATTGGAAAATGAATTGCATCAACACAACAGCACAATTGTTTATGGAATAATTCTGCCTACAGTTGTGTGGTTTGTTGCCTTCATATGATGGAAATGTACTCAGCTAACCTCCACTCTCATACTGATATACCACCCTCTTCTTTCTGAAGCTTGACGAAAGCATTGTTATCCAGTGACAATGGAGGTAAAAGAGATACAGCAGTGATGATGGGATGATGGTCTCTCTCTGTACCAATACATTACAATCTAAGCAAAACCAAACAGTTTAAGCTCTATTACTTGGATGTCAAGAGTGTGGGCTGGCTCTATAGTTGTCAAACATCTGGCAGCAGCTCCAAAGATGATTAACATTGAGAACTTATCCAGGCCTTCCACAGATTGTGCGAGCCAGATGGCTCTCTCGCCTACTATAAAACGTAGTTTGCGCTGTGCTTAAGACTACAGAAAGGCATTTGGAACATTGATGTTCTGATTAACACACATTCCCCTTAAGCCCCTTGTCTAATAATAGTGCAACCGGCATACAATAACACATATTTTGCAGTAACTATATGTATCAGTTTAAATAACTTCTAAGGTGACCTCATGTGCAGCACTGTTTTCATTACCTGTACCAGTCCAGCCCGCGCGTGTAATGTCTGTCGAAGAAATGTGGCTCTGATCCAAGAGCGCGAATATCCGGATGCAGTCTCAGAAATTCCAAAAGAGCCCTTGTGCCTCCCTTCTTGACTCCTATGATGAGGGCATGTGGAAGTCTCCGGGTCGCTGTCCAGTCCTTTGATGAGCTGTTGGTTTCCAGCACCGACGAACCTCTGGTGTCTTCCATCGTCCCATAAGATGAGGTTGTCACTTGAGGAAATGTTGCATTTCTCTCGTTGTACCATCCTGTCAAAAGCAGTTTGTTCACACTGTTCAAATCTGCATTTTCTACTAAGTCCGAGTTACAGCAACCGTTCAGAAAGTAGAAGAGATAGACGCACACTATAGCGAAGGAGAACATGATGACGAGTTTGTGGACAAGTCTCCGAATGTCTTGTTTGTGGTTGTGAAAAGTTGCCATGCCTTCAATTGCTCGTCCGAGCTGCCCATACTCCTCAGGATAAACATCGCTGTGTACAATGTAGCAGATGACCGACCAATTCTGAGAGGGGCTCGTGCAGCAGAGGTGCTTCCAACTCCGCAGAACTCGCCGGTGAGCGGTTTTCCCTCTCCGTGCGCATCATTACGAGTTTCTCAGGTCCGCCAGGCACTCAGCTGTCTCATTCCATGGTCAGAAAATCCGTTTCCATCTGCACGCTAAACTCCCACACACTCGCGCATCCCACAGATACCAGGTTTTTAATATCCCTTTGCATCCGTGAAGTGATGTTTCTCTCTGCGATTACCCGCTGTCGCCGTATGGGTCCCGGGAGAGTTCCTGTCCTGGAACCGCTCCTGCTCATTCATGAAAGAGCGCTCAGAATCCATGCCTTCCAAACTGCCTATGATTGGAGGGTCATGGCCGAAGGCGGGTTTAATTTCACTGTACTTATTGGGATAGGAGATGGATTTGGTTTGATACTCTGTGCACACTGCACACTCAAGCACTTTTCTGCTTGACTAAGACTAAGACAGACTTCTCTCTCTCTCGCTGTCTCTCGGTGTCTCTCTCTCTCTTTCCCTTTCTCTCTCTGTGTGTGTGTGTGTGTGTGTGTGTGTGTGTGTGTGTGTGTGTGTGTGTGTGTGTGTGTGTGTGTGTAATTGCATCAGTTTACTGGGTAGCATCCAACATTACTAGGTTTGTGGAGAGATACATAAAAGGCTGTCAGATGCCATATGGGGTCTAGAATTAAAATGTGCCACAAGATGTGTAGCATCCAAGTCTAGCCTTTATAGGATTTCTTTTGATTTGTTGGCATTTATTAGTACGATAATGAATAATAATTTATCAGTGATAGATGAGAATAAACAATAGGGCACAGAAAAGATATGATTCAGTTATATGGTTATCTGACTATACCTGCCATTTAAAACATTTTCTCCATTTTAGAGTAGCTCCCAGTTGCAGACTGGATGCCATGAAACAGTCTTCCTTGACTCCAACCAATAAGATTAAGGCAAAAGCCTCCTTATCACATAATTGGTTTATAGTGATGAATTAGCCCACATACCCTACTTTTGTCAAGCATGCAGCCATCAGTCCCTCAGACATTACTGTGTGTGGCTTCTCCTCACCACCACCCAAGACCTCTCCAGTGACATTCAGTTGGACATTATAGATGACATAGGTCATTATGACCTCTTCTCACAACAGTCAGCCATTGCATAAAGGCAAACTGGAAAGAGGTATCAGTGTCATTATAAATGTAAGAGTTCTACAAGCTGATGACAAATTGGAGAAAGTAAATAAGAAAATAAAATGACAAGGTGTTAAAAATAAATGTCAAAGTACCCATAAAAAGCAAAATAGATTTTTAAGAGTATATGGTGGCGTTGGAGTCTGTCTTATTTATGGTGGCACTGAATGGTTTATGGATAGAGCTGAGAATCAGTTGTGATGATCTGTGCTGGTATTATGTTTCACTAGATTTATCCGTGCTGTTCTGCTGGACCAGATGTGGCCAGTGTCAAAAGGTCAGATATGTCTTCGCCTCCGTAATAAGAATGACATTAACACTGAGCAGCGGCTCCCTCAAACATCTCGACAGCAGTTCATCAATAGAAAAGGTTGAGGGTTGTGTCTGTGGCATTTTAGTAGAAATGGAATTGAAGAAACCATATTGATATTCTGTGAGAACTCTGGGAGATCTCTGAGAGATCTGCCAATAGCATGTAGCCTTTCCATTTTAATTGTTGCATTTTTTCTTTTTTCTTCTTCCTCTTCTCCTTCTTCTTCTTCCTGTTGAGAGTTATTCTGCAGACCTTCTCTCAGATCTCCAATTATGATGGCAGTTAAGGAAGCCCAACATGCATCTCATCCATTTAATTTGATTTCATCCAGTCATTCCTCATTTTACTGAATTTTCCCTGGGAGAGTTCTCTGGTTATTTAACGGATCAGAGGCCCACACATTTTTGATGTGATGTGACCAGATTATTACCAATTTTTATGTAACCGCATTCAGGATCCATTCCAATAAAGTGTAATGAGTAATCAGATTGTGTTAATACCTGATCCACACAATCTGTCCCATTTGACAATGACGTATTCATCTGAATGCAAAAACCCTGCTGAGGGGCAGACTTCAAGATGCTTCTTATAATCTCAGGCCAAACAGGGCTGTTTTGCGATTAACAATATTGCTCTTTGTTTTAGCATTGGTCAGGTTCACTCCTATAATGCGGGAATAAAAAGGTGAACTAAATGACGGTTAGCCAAGCCCTGTTTATTTAATCAATTGCACTTGTTTCCAGGGATCAGCGGAAAGGTCAGGCGAATCGTCTCGAGTTATTGCATGCCTTTTGTAAGTGGGGCCACGAGCAGATTGTTTGATGATGAAGTAGCCACCTATAAAAATGTGACCCCAAGGTCAGGGACGGCAAGAGGCACAAATGATTTATTATCCAACGGGGGCCAAAACAATGTTTTCATGAAACCGTAATGAGAGCTAAGGTAAAATTAAGAGCTCACAAGCAACTGTGCACTGTCAGACCAAGGTAGTTGTAAACACTGGTTCTTAAAAGAGTAGCTTTGTCTTAGAAACCTTTTCTTTTAGTATAAGCAACCAGTTTTATGTTGATGAAATTTTCTTATGCAAATGTAAAAATGGTGACATCAGTAGTCATCACCATCAATGCCAGCTGAAGTTAACAGTGTACTGCTGGAATAGCTGCCGTTCTCCAAAGAATACTGGGATATAATGTTTATGACCAAATCTAATTGCAATGCCCTCATTTCATGTCATAAAACTAATACCTTATTATTAATTGATAATAATGAATTATCTGTCAGCTTTGAAGATATTAACCAGTGCAGATTCATTTCTTTAACATCTGTTTTATGCAGATATCAGAACATGCAGAGGAAAAACAAGTATCACAACCAAACTGGAAGAAATTCTTACAAGAGTCACAGGGGTGCAGTATCAGATCGCACCTCACAATAATAATCAAGTTAGCTTTGTACTAAACTCTCTCTCTCTGCCTTTTTGACCCCCCCCCCCCCCCACACACACACACACACACACACTCACACTCACACTCACACACTCACACACACACACACTCACACACATCCTTATGTGATGCCATAATGAGGCAGCTGAATAATGGGGTTTACCATTGGATCTAAATCACAGCAATCAGTCAGTAGCTGCCATCTAATCAGTAAGAATGCAAAATGAGCAGGTCCAGGTATGCTAATCTATAAAAATGTATTGTAGAGCTAATATAAAGAATGAAAATAGTCTACCATTCCTTTACCCAGACAGGAATGCACAATAGAAAGGCTTGATCATCATCAAGGATTATTGTGACTTTGAATGCCAGAGAGAGAAAGAGTAGACCTGTGAAATATCCTTTTGGGGTATGCAGTGAAGTACCAGATCAATAAAAGAGCACATTAGCGTATCCAATCTTTCCCTAAGCGGGGATCAAATCCACAATTTCAGCATTTGGAGTCAGACACCTTAACAATTAATCTAAATGGTCTGGAAGCCTACCTTGACTGCCGGTTTGATCTTGATCTAGCAGTGAAATTTATTGTGGAACTACCCTGACGAACTGGAAGTCTTGCTCTCATTGCAATGCTGCTGTTAGCTTTATGTGGTCTCCAATAAAGTCCTAATGTCCATTAGAGTTTAAATAAAGTTATGTGAAAAATTAGGGGCGGATGTATTTCTTCAACCAGCATGTATATGCAAACCTCCACTAATCAAAGTTTACTGTGCATGGAGGAAGGTCCTGAACATCCAATCAGCAATTACAGGGATGGATGGTAACAGGAGAGGTCAATGTCAATGTAACATCCTAATATCTCTGGTAAGTTCCAACCCTATGATTCCTTGCTCTTTGTGCCATGATGTTTTCTCTCTGTCTCTCTCTCTCTGACACACACACATTCACACTCACACACACACACTCACACACATACACACACACAAAACACACATACTCACACACACACAGACACACACTCATATGCACACAGACATACACATGCATGCACACATGAACAAATACACACACACACACACACACACACACACACACACGCAAACACAAAATCAAATGCACACCCACATGCCCTGCCTCAGCATCTGGCTGGGCTGTAATTGTAACTGAGCCCCAGTGTAGATGAAGCTTTTCAGGGTTAGATGTGGGCAGACTGCTGACCAGATGACACCAGTTTGACACGGTGTCGGAGGTGAGAGCCAGATCAGAGCAGACACTCTAAGGGATAAGCTCTGCTTGCTCTACATGTGGCCTCTGGAGATCTGAGTGACAAAACTCACCCTGTAACCTCCAAAGAACACAACACACCCATCGACTAACTGTTGTTACACTCAGCTGTCTTTTTTTTTGCCTAGTGTTATTTATGAAGGTTTCTTCAGCTGCATCAGAAGTTGTTATATTCACATCACTAAAAGACAGTGCTTGCAAAATTGTATATGGAACTAAGTGAGCATACATTATTGGAGGATCTGTAGACCATGAACAGAGCTCTACATCATCTCTACAGTCAGCAATATGTTTCTGCTTCTGACTAGGATTTGTTATGCAGTGAATTCTCAAGCCTCCTCTTTAAAAGCCCTTTGCCGCAAGAGGGATCATGAAAAAGGACATTTCAAAAAGTTGATGCTTTACCCAGGAGTTGTGCCGTGTGGTGAGAGAAAAAAAACTCCAGCTCTCGACCAAAGCCCCAAAGTTCATCCGAGTGTTGAAACATTAGCTCCCAGAAAGTGTCCCTCTCCAATTCTCCTCTCCTCTCTCCTAAGCCTCTTTTGGCTGACATAAATACCTTGTGACATCCTAGGCGTGGCTTTTGACTCCAGCCAGGCTGGAAGACAGACCGCACGCTAATTGCTAATGCCGACTCTGATCACCACTAATGCTGCTGTGGCATTAAGCTAGCAGGAGTCGTAATCAGCTTTGCTTATCCGCAGTTCTGTGAAGTGCGATAACACCCCAGGTTAAAAAGGCCAGAATCGGTGATGGGAGGTCACCGACTAATTAAGCCGGAGTGTATGTTACACACAGGTGGATCCCTTCTCTCACTCTCACACCACCCTGTGAGGTCCAGCCAATCAGACAAACAAGGCTGGCTGGCTCCAGCACTGCGAGGCTGTTGACAGCCAGCTTCCTTACCTGTCCTCTCCTCTGCAGTGCGTCAACACGAGTCTGATATCAGCACAAATTTCCTCTATGCTTCACAAAGCTTCTCAGCTTGGATGATTGGACACAATTGGAAGACTTTCCTGGCTAATCCTTCATTTGGACACAGCATCACAATTATAATTGTGACTGAAATGATTAATGATCCCCCTATCTCCCAGCCAAGCAACTTGAGGGGATCAGAATCAAACTCAAAGTGCTCTGTATCGCTTCATGGAGTAGAACTGGCCCTTTAAGGCCATTCCTTACAGAGCACTTTGTGGTGTTTGCAGCATCCTTGAGTCAGCTGTATGAGGACCAGTGCTGCAACCTGTCGGGTGAATGGTCCCCTCTGAGGAACTCTGGACATGCCATGAAAGAGGCATTCCTTGCAAGAGCCATAGCTGCATGTGCCTATTGAGCCACTGTTTTCCAGGTGAATTTTTTTCACCATGTGAAAACACCCTTTGCATTAAAAAGGCTAGACAAATACTTACTTACTTGTTAAACCTAAAACACGTCATCACAGACTCTGGTCATGCATGGCTCCACAAGGATGGAGGAGTTTTTCAGCTTGGCTTCTCTCTCCTGAGCTCCTGACCTTTCAGAAATACCTTCACAGTCTGCTCCTTCTCAAAGGAATGAGTGAATATTTGAGCATGCCGCGTAGTTTCTACTTCACTGTGCTTGTTTTGATTCCACCTTTGGCTCTGGTTAAAGGTCTGTTTTCCATCATGTACGTCTCATACATTTTAGAATCTTTTGTGGGTTTTTTTGTAGCTGTGTTGTTTATCTGATTATTTATGGACATTGGAAGCATTGGACACCTTTTTCACACAGTTCAGCAAAATTGCAGGGTCTTTTATATGAGAAACGTGGTGTGAATCAAGCCATTGACACATTGTTTGAGGTCACTGAGTGCTGTCGGTAGGAGTAAGAATGAAAAAATGTGATATAAAATAGACTGAATAGTGAATTAGCAGCCAACACTAACTGAGTGGGGCACAGAAACTGACTTTCAGATTCAGTTCCCTCTGCCCCACTCAGTTAATGTTAGCTGCCCGTTTATGATGTCTCAAATTTTCTTTTTTTTTTCCTACAAACAGCACTTGGTGACCTCAAACAACAAAGCTGTGGACTGAATCATATTGGATTTCTCCTTTAGCATCAGGAAGCCTTTTCCTCAGCCTCATACGAACTCCTCAGAAAATGTGACTGTGCTGCACCTAAGAGTGTCTGCTGAGGTCAACTCATACAAGTTTTAAACAGTGAGTTATGACGTGAGAGCCAGAGACAGATGGCAATACTTGTCAATAATTTTGTAGTTCAGACATGGTCACCACCACTGTGGCGTGATGGCTTTAACTGCTGCTTTGTCCTTGCTTCTGAGCATGAAGGTTAAGATGAGTAGAGTGGCCAGCCTCGCATGATGGGTAACCTGAGACTCACACGACCCTCCTCCTCCTCCTCCTCCTCTTCCGCTTCCATCTGAATAGACTGTGTCACCCCCTGTAACGGAGAGCAACAGAAAACAGGTTCAGACGCTCAGCACAGAGGGGGATTACTACCTGCTGAATGGCTGACCTGATTTCCTCTGAGCTCCAACACATCTGGTATCGCGCTCTAATAAGACTGATGTAAATAGTGAGGATTACAGGAGTCGTCGGGTGGGTGGGTGGGATGGGCGGCTGGTTGGTTGGTTTGTCAGGATGGAGTGGGGCCATGATGACGAAGTATCTGTTATCCCGGGGGTAAATCCCATCGTTGTTTGTTGAGAAAAATAAATGTTCCCTGTGTGGGATTAATGATTGAGATATCCTCCTGACTACCAGTAGTTCAAATTTGTCCTCTCTGGAGGACACTTGCAAACCTGAATATCTCCCACACCCTGCATACTACTGAGCTAACTCATTTTGTTATCTAAAGAGGACAGTTAGGACTTTTAAATGATACCACATTTGTAGGGGTGGGGTTTTGGGAACTTCCTCTTTCTCTTCAATAAAAATGGCGTCCATTACCACAAGGACATTTTATGGGAAAAGGAAAAGTAAGTGCATAATACTTTTAACAGAGCAAATGTTGTCTTGAAATATTGTTATTAAATGTTATATCAGTTTCTTCAGAACACATTAAACCAATTTCTAAATTAATGTAACAGTGTTTTACCACAATATTTAGGCTTTTAAGAAATGTTCTCCATAGTGGACATTTGTAGTTACGTCTTCCATTTTGTGCTGTATTTTTTCAAATAAGAAGGAAGGGATTCATTGTCAGAAGCAGAGAGGATTTTACTACAGATTGTTGAGGGAAACTCAGATATCGAGTTGTCTGATGAGGAAGAGCAAGATGCAGTGTTTGAGGGAGAAGCAGAGGCAGAAGATTCAGAGAGCTCTGAGGATGAAATTCAAGCAGGGCAAGTAGAGGCAGAGGAGTCAGAACTAGCAGAACACTCCTCATCTTCATCCAGTCGGCGTCCACTGTGGAGCAAGACTACAATGTACACCTTGACTTTGTATTTTCATAAAAATACATTACAATTTAGACAAAATATTTTCACTTGCATTATTTAGGCCTATGTCACAAAATATGAATCTGAATTCATTGTACAAATTTTGAGTACAACAGAAGCTTGATTTAAAATTATGATGAAGCTCACTTTCTTTTTTGTCTGCTATTATTGCTTTTCTTAAGATTCAACCCTCAACTGGTTGATCCTCCGGTTATCCAGAGCAATGGTACCACAACACGGCAAAACTGGACGCCGATGAATTATTTTCAACAGTACATCAATGACATTGTGTTTGAAGAAATGGCTATGTGCAGCGTGAAGTCCTACTGTCTGGAGCAACACTAAACACCACTCCTGAAGAGTTGAAGACATTCTTTGGAAATTCCATTTATATGGGCTGTCTAGGTTATCCAAACATTCAAATGTATTGGGCCTCGAATACCAGAGTTCAAATTGTGGCAGAATCCATGACTAGAAATCGGTTCTACAAGCTAAGAAATTCCATCAAGATTGTCAATGACCTTGATGTTTCAGAAGATGACAAAAGAGGAGATCTCTTGTGGAGAGTCAGGCCCCTCCTGACCAAAGTACAGCAAGGATGTCTGAGCCTGCCTAGAGAGGGAAAATTGTGTATTGATGAGCAAATGGTTCCATTTACAGGTCGCTGCCCAGTTCGCCAGTATGTACCAGGCAAACCATACCCGACTGGATTGAAGGTGTTTGTCTTGGCTGCACCAAGTGGTCTGATCCTAGACTTTGTGGTCTACCAAGGCAAGACCACCTTCAGAGTCACAGAAGGACAGGGTATTGGAGAACAAGCTGTCCTTCATTTGGCAGAGTCTGTTCCCCAAGGAACACACCTATTCTTTGACAGGTTCTTTACAACTGTCCACCTCCTGGAAATTCTGATGGCAAAAGGGTTGACTGGTACTGGAACTCTCATGAAGAACAGAGTTCCAAATGAGTGCAACATCATAGGGGATAAGCCCTTCAAAAAGAAAGGAAGAGGGGCATCGGAGATGGTGGTCAGACGAAGTCCTCCTGAACTCGCTGTCTTGAAGTGGATGGACAACAAGTCGGTGGCCATGACATCAACTGCCTATGGCATTGAGCCTCAGGACACACGCAGAAGATGGTCTAAGAAAGAAAAAAGGTTTGTCCAGGTGTCAAGGCCACTGGCAATTGCTGAGTACAACACTAATATGGGTGGCGTGGACTTAGCTGACCGGATGCTGAGTTTCTACAGGATGGCCACTCGCAGTCGGAAATGGACAGTGCGTGTAATTTTCCATTTTTTTGATGTAGCAATCACCAACGCATGGCTTCAGTATAAGACTGACTGCCAGATTCTGGGAAAGAAACCACTGAGGTTCCTTGAATTCAAAATGCTCCTTGGTGAGCAGTTGATTACTCGGGCCCAAGCAGGAGTTGCCAGTGACAGTGATGATGACTACGCTCCCCCACGTCAAAAGTGGAAACCACAGCCGAATGCAGCTCTGAGACACTATGGGGCCATCCATCTCCCAGAGATGGTGGATGAAACCCATGCATCAAGGTGTCGCAGATCTGGTTGCAAGAGCAAAACCTATGTAATGTGCACTAAGTGCAAGGTATTCCTTTGTGTCTCAAAGAAGGGGAATTGCTTTTTGAAATATCATACCCCATAAACCAGAAATATATCAAAGTTCCCAACATAAACAAAAAACAAGTGATGTTTCACTCATATGTGCACAAGTTTGAGTCATTCTTAAGTTGTTTTTTTTGTATTTTCATTTAGATTTACTGATTGTGATTAAGGTTCCATTTCACACATATGGTGTTCCGATGTCCACTGTAGTGGACACATGATATCTTTAAAATAAAAACTTTTTTTCTAAAAAAAATGTTGTCAATATGCTCATTACCTTTCAAACAATTGGGGAAGTTAAAAAAATATGAGATTATGCAACAATTTTTTCCCTGGTAGTCAGGAGGATATGGGTGTGTGCGTGCACTTCTGTGCGCCACAGAAACGCTTCCCCTCCCTGGTGTCTCAGCATTATGTGACCCCTCTTCCGCTCGTAAGCACTTCCCTTCTCCCACTGCCTGAGTGAGCTCTCGCTGGTGTGGCACTTACAGCACTAAGTGCAGCAGCCATGTTAGGTCTCCATCTGCAACATGTATGATGCTTTACTTATTCATCCTTTCGTACCATTAGTTGTATATATAGACCTTTGGAGTATAAAGTCGTTGTATACCTATGCATTTGGTTTGCCTAAAATCAGTTTACTTACAATAAGGTGACATTTTAGGGTAATGTTCCTCCCCATGAAAAAGATTGTTTAATAAAGGGGTGTGCACAGAGGGGAAAGTGGTAGCACAGGAAAAGAATTGTGTTATAAATTTATTACAAGGCTGACTCTCTCTTGATACTGTAGTCAGTAAAAAATGCCCTATAAAAGTTAGCTGAAGCACTTTTTGTGGGTTTTTTTGTAAGAATTGATACAAGTGAATGTCAGAGTTGCTAAACTGTTAATGAGAAAGGTTTGTCATACTTTGTCACAAGAAAATGTGTTTCCACCCATGTTATAGCTAGCTAAGGTCAGTAAAATGTGTATTACAGCAGTTTGTTTTTTAAGTTTAATCTTAGTGTCCCTTCAGTATGATATGTTTTTGTTCGGTTTTGTTAATTTACAAGTTCCCGAATTAAACCAGACCATACATTATTTAGCCATGCCTTTTTAGTCACAGCCAAGAAACCTTGCATAAATCATTACAGAATGACAAAATGCATTACACCATTAGATTTTAAGTCTAGCCAGGATTGTAGGGGGTCATTAATCTGTCAATGCATTGTATGAGGGAAAAAGGGATTAAGTCTGCAGCTTCCTCCTGCATACCTCTGGATTAACACACCCCTTGCTCTCTCCCATGGTTTAAAAAGGGTGTGAACTAATTCAGGGTAATATCTTTTTATGCGCTCATCTGTTACTTGTGCTTTTTACTAAGGGGGTGCAGAGCCACAGACCTCTGTTTAAGCCCCCCGGAGCAGCCGTTAAAATACAGTCTGAATATTGGTGTTCAATATTGGAATATCAGGTTTTACAAATAAGCAATTTATTCACATTTATTGTCCAAGGCTAAGTGCTTGTATTTTGTTGGTCTCTCTATTCCAAAGACTTTGTTCTCATTTATCCAAAAAGCACATAACCAGTAATTTGTTGGATTATTGTTGGTTTTATTAAGTGTGGGGGACAGAGTGCCATAATAAATGTCTTGGGGAGGCCTGACCTCCTCAAGTGAAATGATATTGGATATTCAGCTTCATCATGCACACATAAAAATATTAAACAACAACAAAAAAAAAATTGTGCAATTTGCCATTGTATAAATCCTTCAAGTTGACTTCCACGATGATAGATAAAGCACTTGTTTAGCTATTGCACCATTAGAGGAAAAACTACAGTGCATGTTCTTTTAGTGTAGAGAAAGAGAAACTCAATAGGCCCCGTAACATAATGGGAAAAGGAAACAAAGCCTATATTAAGTTGCAAGTTTTAGTGAAGCCCAGGCTTGTGACCAAGTAGGTCATCCATAATCATGGCAATGTTTTAATTGTTACCCCCTCACTGACACACACACACACAGCCATATACTCATCCAATCACCAAACCACACACACACACACACACACACACACATACTGTAGTACCCTGACAACAGTAAGTAGCTGAAGACTGATGACCCTTTTCATTGGTGTTTTCCCTGGGGCATCCGGTTCATTGTTCCAAAGAGGATCTGATCAAAATGAGGTCACTCAGCTGCAGACACCCACGACTCACTCGCTATACTTTTCCTCAAATAATGAAGGCGAGAAACAAAAGCACCTACCTCTCAACCAAAGAATGTGTTTTTCAAATCCACTGTCCACTGCCTGCACTAATGGGGCAGATTTGTTATCATACTTGTTGGATATTTAGCCTTCTACCCAACTGAGTGAGTAATATTCAGATGCTTCATACTTTATGACATTTAGCCAATTGGTCCCATACTATGAGTTTGGTTGTACCAGTGCGACTGTACTGTAAGGAGGGAATGTAACATTTCATAATGAGTTTCAGAATAATGTTTCCATCACTTCCACCTCTGATGTCTCCCATGTGTCTAGGATGTTTAATCAGTTATATTTTCTCCCCACATCCCTAACATTACACAACATGACGCAGGATACAACAGCAATACGCAAATGGCTGATGTCAGTGCTGCATGTTGCACCTGGGATCCATAAAGTCCCTCCTTATATCAACCATTAAAAGATATTATTAATTTAATCAGTTATGAGATGATGTTGACTATTCTATAGATATTCATAAGCCACATAACTAGACTGTAAAGAAAAGTCTGTGAAAAAACTCATGTGTTATTTGTCACCTGAATTAGCTCAGCGCCTGTAAATTTGTGTTGTACTCATATGGTCAAACAAATTAACCTCAAGTAGCCTCCAGGTCTGCTGAAGAGTTTTTGTAAGTGTTCTTTTGGCACCTCTTGAAGACTTCCTCTCCTCCCTTCTTGAGAATGGGCTTTAAATATGGACCCAAGGCCCCACGGTCCTCCCCAGTGCATCCATGTGTCTCCCAATGGAGGCCAGATGCAGATAGTATATCCCCTCAGAGACCATAGCACCATCTGACTGAACTGAGGCATATGCCTCCCCTGCCCTAATGGGCAAAAGACTTCTGGCCATTACCCTGGTATTGATAGAATAAACTCCTGGTGGTTATTTGATCCTCCCACCGCGTGCTGTGTTTTATTTGGCTTTGATAAACACTGTTTATCCCCTAATCTGTACCTCCATTCCCAAATGTGATGGATAGATCACACCAGGTCTAAGTATCACATGAATAGACAGCGATGCAGGAACAGAGGAGAAGAATGAGAGGACAGTGATAGAAAGACAGAAAGAGAAAGAGAGATGAAAGAAAAGAGAAAAAAAGAAAGAAATACTGTGAGGATATCTCCAACTATAATAAGGCATGCCTAGAACCCCCTAACATGCCCCACATCTATCGCCACATCATCTCTTCTATTCAACAGATACCCAGCAGGGAAGCCATCACAGCACAGCACAGCACAGCATAAACCTTTAGACGATCTGGAACTTTGTGACCCCAAAATTTGCTCTCATTTTTAACCACATGTGATCCCCCCCCTCTCACCTCCCTTAACCTCCCACCCATACCACAGTCCCCATTAACCCCCATATGCCTCTTTTTGAACCCGTCTGCGCATTCAGCACCGTCCAAAACCATTCCACACAGAGCTAGTGAGAAATGACAGCTTGTGTACTCAAGCCTGTAGGGAAGCAGTACTGGCAATGGGTAGGCAGCTTTTTGTTCTCCCGCGCCATGCCCAAATCTGCTTCTTTATGCAACCACTAACAGGTTGCGGATCAGTGATCCTGAAAAGGGCGCCGAGCAACTGCCATGTTTCTACTGTCAAACAGCGGTATTTGATATGCTGCCTGGTACGGCCCTGCATATAGTAAGATTATTCTTTTTTTTCATCTTCTGCACATTTGAAGGCAGAGTGGTTTTTTTTTGTTTTGTCCTGCTTTGTTTGTGTGTGTGTTTTTTTTTTCTTTCTTAAAGAGGTAAATGGGGGCTGTTGCCCAAAGGTAAGCTCTCAGGAGGCATTCACCAGCATATGGCCTTTAGAAAAGCTTACTTTTACAAAGCAGTGCGCCACGGAAGCAGATTTATGCTAACCGCAGATCTGAAATCTCTCTCCATGCCCTTTGGGTGGCTGTTGTGTTTTAGCCAGACGTCCACCTGCTAGCTCCCAAACAGAGAGACAAAGCAAAGCTCAACCGACATTCAAATAGTGAACAAATCACCTAATATCCTATGACACTGAATGCATTGCACTAAGACACAATTCTGTGGTGTGCCACTTGGTCTTTGTGTGCATGTGTGTATGTGTGTGTGTGCGTGCTCCTGAGACAGGAAGATGGATCTTACTTTAAGGAAATAACTAGTAATAGGAATTTGATTCTTCTGATCTTCTTCTCATGCAACTTTAGACATTAAACCATCCAGGGCTTAAATCATGTTGAGTTAAGCTGTGGGGCATTTTCATCCCCTCAGTGTCCTCCTATGTCCTCCTAAGTTTTTTTATGGACAAGAGGATGGATTATGGATGGATTGTTTGTCTGCGTGAGAATTCTGCCATCCCTGTCATTTATAGATACACATAACATCCAAACTTCACAGATAACAGCCTTGAAAGTCTTTGTTGGTCTATATTATTCATTGTTATTTAGGGGAAAAGTTTATGCAGTCTATACAGTATATTGAACACCACAGGTGTTTTGTTGTGAGGACAATTCCATCTGTACTAGTTTTCAAATATCTCACACCAGATTAGGGTCAAATGCTGTATAATGAGGAATAATGTATTCGGTTGTGAGTGAGCTTCTCAGTCTCTCATACTGTGCCTTCTATTCATACACAGCATGCAGAAACATGCTCATATGCAATGATTGTGATCCATATGGCAAACTCCTCATCCCCTGTGCTGTGCAGTACTGTAGCCTACTGTATGTTCTCTCTGTCTGTGGCCGGAGCTCCTGTGTGGATGGCAGCTGCAGCACCAGAAGAGTTTGCTCTCAGCCATCAATAGGTTAACAGAGTTGATGAACACACGGGGAGGATGAAGACAACACTGCTGCCCAGAGTGGAAAGTTCAGGGTCTCGCGGCGGGGGAAGCTTATTAAAGGCACCCACAGGGGGATGGAGGAGGATGGGGAGAGGAGAGGAGTGGAGCAGAGCTGAGGGGATTGGATCAATAGGGACCGCGGAGGGAGACCAGAGGCCAGGAGTGACACAAGGTCTTCAGCTGACCGGGAGAAAAGAAAAAAACTGAGGCTTTATGATGCTCTGAGCAAAGATGAGACATGGCTTAACTAAAGGCTTTTTCCTTAGATTGCTCATTGTCCTGAAGAATGTAGAAATGCTTCTCTGAAAAAGGTTATTTTAAAGATCAGTCTTGTCGTTGAAAGGGAAGAAAGATCTTTATCAGTGAAATATGATATAACTATAAAATATAATAATTGTATTATAAAGTATGAGAATTATCAATAGAATGTACGCAAAATCTTATCACCATTGCCTTAAGTAGGATTTTGTTCAATTAGTGTAAACAGGCATACTGTGTAAATATTCATTAGCAAGCAGCCTAACAATTTCATTATGGACTCAGAGGCAGATCTGCATGTGTACACTGGAGAACAGGCCTTCTTATTTATTGTTGCCAAGGAGACTCTACTCGCTTTTGTTTTTCCCTTTTTTCATCCCAGGTTTTAATTTGCTCTCTAATTACCCACCATATGGGACAAGAGGCCCCTCTCATATCCAATGGCGGACATTTTTTTTGTGCATTCCAGCAGGCTGGTTATGGTTGCAACTGTGAGCGCGACCATCTGCCCTCGTGCTTACAGTGAGTAAGAGTCATCTAGGAGAAGGGATTTTCTCTAACGTCCCCGTAATTGAATTGGGTTTATGTGACATTAAAGCTTTTGTCAAGTCTGGCAGAATTCAGAGGGTGCTGACTTGACAGGAAACAAAAGTTGACATCTCTGCAAAACCATTTGCATCGTCATCATCATGCGATACTTTGATCGTCTCAACTAGAGTCACTACCCTTTAACCTGAAGGATTGCCCACCCAATTATTTAACTCCACTTAAAAATATGCACTGTAATCGGCCATATAAAGTAGCATGTTTATTGAGGAGGATTTTGCATTCAATATGTACGGTATTTGCATTGCTCAAGGAAAAATATCATACTTACACATACACATTATACTTACAATCATAATGCCTACTCACTGGTAAGCTAATTTAGCATTTAAGCATGGTAATATTCAGCATAGATTAATAATAACTTTCAATCAGTAATATTTTTAATCAGCAACTCCAAGAAGATAGCTTGTGACAGAAATTGAAACATATCCTTTAAACAGACACCTGGGCTAGGCAAGTCTAGCCTCAGTCTATATGCTAAAATTTCAATCTGGGCAAAGGCTCCACTCGGTCTCGGCCCTCCAGAGGTGCAGAGTCTATAGAAAATATGTTCGTCCATCAGTGATCATGAGAGGGGATAACAGGGTCAGCAAAGGGTCACCGAAATAATCACTCGTTGCAGAGTCAATAGCCACCTCTCCAAGCAGACAGTGCACACATCTCAGCTATCTATTGGGGAGACCACCACTGAGGGCAGAGACATGGGGGGGGGAACACATTGTTGTAGCCTTTCACTGATGAAATTCAGATCTTTTGCAACCGGTGTGATCAGACCTAGAGCTCTTGCTTACACACACACACACACACACACATCCAGATTTATATTTAGATTCTTAAAAATGCTGAGTGTGAGGGGGAAAAGGTGAAGGTGTGTGTGTGTGTGTGTGTCCTCAATCTGAGTGAGGGTGTGTGGGTGTGTGTGTGTGTGGGGGGGTGGGGGGTGGGGGTGGCTGTCGTGGTATCAGTTGAGAATAATTGCTGCCCAGGACCTCTGCGTCCCGGCAGCACCACCGCTCGATCCCCCTGCCTGTAGCCTGCCCCTTCTGTTTCATTAGCACAGGCTCCCATTCCACATAACCATTCCCAGTTTAATTTGAGCACCGTGCACAACGATCTGCCAGCAAGGCAGCATTCCAGGAATGAAACTCACATTTTTTTTTCCCCTCGCTCTTTTTTTACGACCTTAAATAGCCGCAGACCTAATAACCACCCAGCCGAACCCCCCCCTGCCCACCCCACCTTTTCCTAGTAATTACAGAGAGTCAATATTGTTGCATTCTAATCCTTTGGCAATCACAAGATACACTGGGCCATTTTTCTCAAGGACCTGACACATGCATGGGACCAGGGTGGCACGAGTGCTTTGATGCACTGCTGTTAGGAAATCACAGCTTTTGTGGAGACTTTAATGAGGATTTCCTCACAAACTTCATTTTGCAATCTATAACCTTCCATAAAATAAGCTTTGCAAGAATTTACTGTTACTTTTTTTTCTTTCTTTCCTCAATCTGTTTCCCCGGTCTCAGCTGACGCAGCTGCCACCCCACTGCCACCACAACCAGAGCAAAAAAGACACTTTAGACAAATAGTGTGGTTCTGGAGGCTTTCAATTTAATATTTTATCAGCTCTGCTGCCAGAGTACTCATGTTTCTGTTGGCACTAGCAACTTCACACTGAGTTAGCACAACCAATAAAAAGAGCCTCCAAAAGGACATCTTCACAAAAAAAGTCAGACACAAATCAATATCACCAAGAGTTTTTTTTTTTTTTGTGAAGTGAAACTGGAAAGGCTGACTAAATTTGTGCCATTAAAATCTGGGTAATAAAACCACGGTGGAGACTTCCAGATTGGCACTGGAGTCATCTGCCATTCTCTTCCAATCTGTTTGACCTTCTGGCTTGATACTGAGGAGTATCACACACCGGATGACACAGAGAGCCATGCTGCCATCCAATAAATTGATTGATAATGAGTAGGCCAATCAATGGGTAGAGACACAAACTTTATTACCATCTCCAATTAGACAGAGAAGATCAATACATTCTGTGACGCTCTGACAGGCGGGATCATCCTCCTCAATGTCAAACAACAAACTGTCAAACACTGATAAGCCGTTAGCCCCAGTCTTGAAGTAGAGAAACATGAAACATGAAGCACATCTACTAGTGAATAAAAGCAGACATCCCTGGCAAAAAAAAAACATGGCATCTTCGGCATGTTAGTCTGGAAATGATTCTGGAAACTGGAGGATGATTTGGACCACTTGCAACATCATTTGTGGTTCAATGTGTCCTGGATCTGAAAGATGAGCACTGGGAGAGGCTTCCACGTTTTGCTTTCACGTGAGCACATTTATGCAACACCATATCTCATATGGATGGGCTTGGGATATCAACACACATAGGTCAACTGTACATGTCCCCTGTCGACTTAGCCAGTGGTCGGTTGCCAGGGCAGGTTTTGATCCTTGGTGGCATTCATGCCAGGCAAAGATAAACATCTAAAACACATATCCCTCCAATTTTGTTATCCTCTTCTGACCTGTCATAATAACAATCGGATATACCGTTGTACTGGATTATTAGACTGTAACACAGAGACTAATCTTCTTTGCTGTGCTCTTATCGGATTTGCAAAGGATCCCCTGAAGTAGGGGCCCAAACGTTGAAATGTAGAAGGCACGATGGGAGCCACCTGCTCCATGTAGGTTACAATGTGGTTGTATGGCTAAGTAAAGCCTACTCAGGATATGAAACACTGAGCTATGCTTCACTGAATAGTATTTCACTGGCCAAGTAGCCATTGTATCAAATATGTTGTTTGTTTTGGGAGGGTTGTGTATGGCAGTTGTGAGTGTGACAGTTAACAGATCATTCCTCTAAATAATGCTTTGAAGATGAACCATAGTTACTTAGTTTCATATTTACTTCCAAACCATTCATTGAAAGGTTGTTATCTCAGATAACACACACAAACCTTCCTCTGACGACTGCATAAGCAATCAGGTAAAGCAATAGAAGAGATGTGCTTGGCCTGTGGTAGATCCTGGGTATTACATATAGTAACAAAAACAACATTACAGATAAGGGTTTCGATCAAAGCCATTAACAAGCTTTAATCTAAACAATCTACACTCTAGCCCCTGGTCTGTATGGCAATTGGCTGTAAGGGAATGTGAGCAGATGGTCTGGGCTCCATGGGCCAAGCATGGCATGGAGGTAAGGCAATCTGGCTGATGGCTTCACAGACCAGGATGGTTGCTCCTCCATGGCCAAGAACATATGAGAGGAAAAGATAACCCCATAATTTCCAAATGATCTTCATTTTGCCTGGTTTGGATTGATAGACATAAAATATAGAAATCTAGTCTGACTGGTAGTGGTGATGGAGTGACTCAGTATTGCAGACTGGGTGGCGATTAACAGTTTTGGTTTGATGCATAAGATTATTTAAGACATGTATGCTTATGCATATTATGCAATTGCCAATATTAAGAGTTGTGCAGGTTAACTTATTTGATTCTTTCTTTTACCTTACAAGAGGGTGAGAGCCAGTTTGTCTGAAGGAGGCAGGCATGGGTTTGGGTTTGCCCACAGGGGCGTAGGCATGGGTTTGAGTTTGCCTACAGGGGCATGGGCATGGGTTTGAGTTTGCCCACAGCGGCATGGGCATGGGTCTGCCATGCAGGAGAGTCAGTGTAGGTATGCCCGTAAAGGAGTGAAATCTGCTTACAGGTGGAGCAATGACACATGAGACCAATAAGATTCCCTGTTATGATTCCATGATGATTGCTTATCAAATAGACTTTGAGCCAAAGTCAGTTATTTATCTTTGTCTTGCCTTGACCAAAGTCTGAAGGTGATCCAATCTGCCAATAGTTGCATCGGGAGTACTACAGGTAGTACATGAACTACAGGAACTACAGGAACCCTTGTTGGCCCATATGCCCAACCCCAAATCCCATATGCCCAACCCTAAATCCCATATGCCCGACACTAAATCCAAGATCTTGGAGCATGAGGTTAGAGGATTTTAATCTGAGTCCTTTGAAATCAATGGCCTTGTTTGGATGTACCTGTGAATCCCTTGAGAGTCTTTAAAATATGGTTGTCAGAAATCCCTACAATAAAAGAATTCCCTCACTGTGCAGTAAGCCAAAACAATGATTAATGGCTACAGACAGCTTTTTTATACTGGGTGTAGAACCTGTGTCTGGTGTGTCTAATGGAAATTTGCAGGGAAATAAAAAAGAACAAGAAGCGACAGCATTTTATGTGCTGATAACTTTGGAGGAGGAAGTGCTCTGAGTTTTGCAAGCAAAGAGCTTTAACCAATCTCTCATGTAAGAAATTATAGTTGCCCTGCCTGAGATACCACTAAGAATGTGGCTTCTTGAATGGTAATCCAATTATGGTAACAAGAACGGTCCACACTCACTCAACCCCCAGATACCTGGGGTGTGAAAACACCAATCAATTATAGTATGGGTTGTGGAAGTGGTCAAGTGAGAACTAGCACAGACAATGTTTTAAGTTAAGGTAATTATCATACAGAGTGACAAAAGTTCTCCAGACCAGTTTGAATGATCAACCTAGTTCATTTACATCAAGGGCATAGGAGGAGTCTTAACAGCATAAATGGCTAGACTTTGAGATGCTTGTGGTTCAGAGTCACACCGCTAAATCCGGAGTATGTTTCCCATGCTTCGTCACTGCTCTTTACTGGAATAAAATATGATTGCTGCATCATCCAAGAGACACACAAACCTTTTTCTTACACTCATCACTAGTCAGTCTCGATGGTAGCAAGTAGCTTTGTGTTGCCTAATACCGCAAAATTCCCTAATACCTTAATATTCACACTACAACTAAATATGTGTTGTAAATAATTTTTCCTGTGTAGGGAAACTAGAAAATGAGAATTTGACAGACCACAGTAGTTGTCAGAAATAGCATGTTTTTATGTATATATTTCACACTAGCTTTTTTACATCAACAATCAGTCAAAGTTTGATCAAATCAAACTTCCAGTCCTTTTATTTGCTTATGCAGACCTTAATACTTATTTATTGTCTAGGGAACTGAACAGGCTGTCTGTTTCTCCAACTTAAAAAAAAAACGCATAAGTTTGCCTTTGATTGTGCCTACATCCATGTTGCAGTTGGCCATATTAAAGTCCTTCTAAGGCAATTTTAATGAAACTCCTGACATGTAAACTTAATATCAAGGTTTGACTTTAAACTGACTTAATTTAAACACAGAGGGTCTGAAATTAAGAAATCTGGCATTAATCATGCATAAAAGATGCTGTTTAATGCACCTTTTAATTGTGTTCATTCCTTTCACATGTGCTGTTGTCACTTATGATAATTAATTCCACTAATTAAAGAGATTATCATTAATGTTGGTCACTAATGAGTATGACAATGTAACATCTGTTCCGTAAATCTCATCTAGCACAGAGCACATCCACTCAGCCATGACCATATGACAAATAATGCATGTTTCTCATGTGAATGGTGCCTCACATGTCTCAGAGCATGAAAACACACACAAATCCCCGGTCCTACACATTTTGTTAGGGATATTAAGTAGACAGTAGCTCAGGGATTATTAAAAAGAAGAAAAGAAGTATCTGTTCTTTCATGCCGCTGCACTTGACTCTTCCTTTGGAGAGAAAATGAAAAACCTTGAAAGCCCTTGTCATTCCATTGCCATCCTTGTAAGGAGTGGGTCAGTCACAAGTAGTGAGGTTTAATCAAAGATTACTGCACTCTCAGATCTCCAGATTAAAATCTAATCTGGAAAAAGAAAAGCAATCCTATAAAATAGGACAATTGCACTGTTTTCATATATTGCATCACTTTTTCATGTCAGGCATTATTCATGGTAATGTTATATATGAAGCAAGGACTTTCCCCTTTACTTTTATATAAACACACTAAGATCTGCTCACATTTTATAAACGTTTTAAAACAAAATGCATTTAAGCGAAGGATGGCTGTTCTGAGTCTTATGTGGGCTTTCTTTTAAATGAAACACAAATGACTTGAAGCACTGAATAACAATTGTAGATTAAAAATGACTCCAATAAAAATCTTCCTCCTGCTGCAAAGCTGGTGCTTGGGGGGAAAAAAAGCACAAAGCACATTCTTTGGGTGGATAACCTGAACAAGGGTCCACATCCCCTCCCATGAAACATGGATAAAGTAAGGCAGGTGTCAGGGTAGTGACTGTAGTTGATGGAAAGCTTTTTGCAGGCAGCACTCTAAGCAGCGTGCGGGGCAATCATTACCGTAGCACCCACCATAACCCCCGTAAATCACAGCTCTATCAATAAGACTGCCTTTTAAATATTAATAAGAGTCTTTTACTCCCTCACTTTCAGGCCCATTTGTGGTGGAAAATATCCCACCCAGGTACTCTTTGGATTTGTCATCTCATCACATCAGACAATCACTGTGATCTTAGAGGGGAAAAACGGCCTTTGTCAATATAGGCCTATACAGGGACCATTTCTGGAGGTTCCATCATGAGCCGAATGGTTCGGTAAAGAACTTGCCCATCTGACAAATTGTGGGGCTGCTTCAACCATGCTTTTAATGTTGCCCACACTACAATTGTTTTGGACCCGAATGGTCTGCACATCACTTGCCCTTTGGGTATAGGCTGTCAAAGGATGTGTGAACTTCAAAGGATACAACAAATTAAAACCTGCATGGATACAGACACTATTTCAAAATCATTTTCAGAGAGCGGTGAGGTGAGAAAAATTATTCCATTCATACTAACTGTGAAGTTGATAGATAGCCCATTCAACTCAAAATTCATTGAATGTTTAGTCCTATAAATAGTTTAATATCAAAATGAAATACAGAAGGTAGGAAGACAGGAACATGCCTTCAAATATAGGCCTACTTGAGTCAAATGTAAATCTCTGTTCCCAGATCTTGGCAAATTGGCTTTATTTATGCGGCTGTCAGAATGTGAGCACATTTTCGTACAAAGGAGAAAAAAGGAAAGGGTCAAATCCCACAGGGGTAAATGACCTGCCAAATAAAGACCCTCGAAGGCCAGCTGGACTTCAACTTGGGGCCGCCGATCCATCTCGGCGTGGAATTAACATAAGAACGCAGCAGCCTGTGTTCATTAGGATCACACTGCGCGGTGATTGACGGGCTTCAAGATGCTCCACCGCAGAAACGACATGAGCGGTGAGACAATGTTACAGCTCAGCAGCGTCAGGCTGTTTCAAATACGTGCGGTGGGTTGCCTGATACCCGAGGAATGTCAATGCATTAGATTAGGAACAAGGTTTACGCAACGGCCGATTCTGTGCTTTGTGTAAGCCTAGGCCTACTATGTGTTTTGTTTTCCGTGTCTTTTGACCAATTATCATTCTGATCATTCTCTTAAAATAACTAAACCATCTAGGCCAGTTCCAACGGATTGTGGATGAGATAAACATTTCTCTTCTTATCTACAGTTATTATCCGGATATCGTGGCCCTCGTGGTTCAAGTGAGGCCTATCCTATTAAGACATCTAAATAATTAAGATCAATTGATTTTGTCCCGTTTCTATGCCCCTCTCACACAGCCTGCATTGTATGTGCGCGGGTGTGTGTGCAAACTTGTGTAACCCAATGTATGATGGACAGAACCATGTCGGCATTTAAAACATTCAGATTTTATTGGTTAAGACAGATCAACACGTCAACGAATTGCATTTTACTTATAAACCCACATCAACTTACACGAATTGTTGGTGGTCACTTAAGAAATATGTCTATGACCTATGCCACCAAATAGCAATAGCTAAACAGCTCAATACCAATTAACTTTGAGGAGCACATTTTAATCACAGTCTGATTGATGAACAGAGCGTTACTGCTAGTTAAATTTCTATTTGAACTGTGAACAGTGATTCAGCAGGTTTATCCGCCACTAGGCTATAGCAAAGAAACTGGCGCCATCTACAGGACATAAATGAAAAGCAACCATCCAACAGAGACCTGAAACAGACTGCTCCATAGTTCAGCATTAATATGGACATTAAATTGGCCTTATACAGACTTTGGTATAAGACTTTATCCTGCTTTTCCGTTTAGTGTCATGTCTGTAAGCCATATGCCAGCTCGGTGTCTGATAGCACATGTGATGTATGTCTTAGGTTGTGTAGAAGAATGTAAACCAACAGGATTTGTCCACACCACTTTTATGGCTGTTTTGCATTTTTTCCTTAACTGATCTTCACACCAAAGCCCTAGCGCTCATATTCAGTCCTCTGCAAATATGACTTCTGCTTGTTTTTTTTATTTCTTGCCATTCTTCTTTCCCATTCTATCACTTCATCAGCTGCTCAGCCATAGGTCCATCCTTGACTCCGGCGGCGACCACCGAGAAGAAGGCACTAGGGAAGAGGCAGCGCAGGCAGAGGGCCAGCTGAGGGATGGGGTGGGCCAACAGCACCTCTCTCCGCTTCCAGTTCACCATTCGCACAATCTCATTGGCTAGGTCCTCTGGGGTCACACCATGGTTTAGCTGTCTGTTGATGTCTGGTAACAGGAGGCAACAAATATGGGAAAAATCAAGTTATTGCTGTGATTATACAAGTGGTGTGATCTCAGCGTTATTATTAAAACCACTGTCACTGGAAAGGGGCGTCTTGAAATTGCATGTAAATTTTGTTACATTTAGTTTAGTTTAGCATAATAATATTATCAATTGACATTATGGCACTAACTTTATCTGTGTTCAGTGTGAAATGTCAACATGCTTCACAATCTGCTAATTTTTCAATTTAATTTTCTCTTTTACTACTGTCTATGCATGCTGCCAGAGAAAGAGAGAGAGAGAGAGAGAGAAAGAAAGAGAGAGAGAGAGAGAGAGAGAGACTTGAATCACTTAGTAGCCTATTACTAACTTGCATGCACTATCATGCCCAAAAGTCTCTGGCACCGCCCTTGTGAATGTTATCACATCTTAATACCACAACTAATCATTTCTTCTTTTGCTGAGCCACACCGGTTGCAGATTAATGATTCCCTTGAAAACAAAATAAACATGGTTTTGCACCACCTCTGAGGGAAACAAATTTTTGTTCCACACCATGCCTTGGAAAAGCCAACTGTGAAAAGCCTCCACACGTCAACCATCCCTGGTGTTTTGCATGCTATCCGTGCCTGGGCTGGTATTGTTTTCAGTACAACAGTGCATGGGGAGGGTGACCTCTCTGAAATGGGCTGCATAAATAAAAGCTCTGCGCTGATGATGTGCCCGGCAGACAGAGCCCCGGGCGGACTCTGAGGGGGAGAGGTATTACTCACAGGCCAGCAGGGAATTGAAAATCTTGGAAGAAGTGGAGGAGGATGAGGACGAGGAGGAGGAGGAGGAGGAGGAGGGTGCGGCCTCTTTCGGAGAGGCATTGATGTAGGTGTGACTGATGGTGCTGACGGAAATGCCATACTCCTCCACCTCCGCCCGCAGGCAGTCGAAGAAGGCCTGGACAGCATGTTTGGAGGCAGCATCTTGAATACAGAAAGCATCAGGGTTGTCAGGCAGTAACATATGTGTGACTCAGCTGTTCGTATATCAAAGCCTGACAGCTCAGGGTGTGGAGATCAGTAATAGCAGGGTGGAATTTTTTTAAAAAGAACATAAGAAATGCCATGTTAGGTGAGCATACATAAAAATATGTTTTTTCATTTAGGCAAATACAGTACTGCAGTCAATTTTAAAAGTGAACTATAATCCAGTTTACAACTTATATATAATTCATTTTAGAACATTAGAGCTGGATCATGAAATGTATCACCATTAAAAGTGAGAACAAACTGGATTGTACCATTTATAGGTGCAGTACATTATGATGATATGCATATCTAAGTTTTGAAATATTTCTCATTTTGAGGCATTTATGATGACTAGTCATAAATGCCTCAAAATATGTCATTTTACACTAAAAATGACATGAGGCTAAAGACTGTAGTGTAAAATGACATATTCTGTTAGAGATCCAACAAACTTACAAGAGGTGCGGAATGGGACAGACAGTCTGCCTTGAATGCTGTTCACTAGCAGGAAGTGGCCTGTCCTTCTGGAGATCATCGATGGCAGCACACCTGCAATGAGTGAGGCCACACCATATTTCAAAGGCAAGCCACATTCCTCCATTGTGTGCAACACCTACTTAGACATACCTGGATGTTGCATAAGCCCTTCTATTTAGAACACAACAGCATTGCATATATAGTCTTAATGTATACACAGGGAAAGCAGTCCCATCTACACTCACTGTTACACCCACTATATTATTGTGAGAGGTATATCTATATCTATATATATATATATATATATATATATATATATATATATAGTGAGAGGTCACTGTTATTTATTGATATTTATAGATTTAGATATTTATTATTTATTAGATATTTATTTAGTGATATTTAGTGTTAGAATTATTTTATCATATCTGTGGGAAAACTGTGGCTTATTATTGTGTAATATTGTTAGTATCCTTATTGGCAACACATTACTTGACAGGTGATGACATAACACATTCACATCAGCTGTCATAAATTGCTCACATAATTTTACGACTGTTTGACATGACTCAACATTCATACCCAACGTTTCATGGTGGAAGACAGAGTGTCAATAACTTCAAATCAAAATAAAAGTCCAATGGTCTCAAAGCAGCATTGCTGTTTTTGTTTTAAACCTATTACCTGATCATGTCACTTCTAAATATTTCATGAATATCTTATGAAATCTACTTCATTAAAATCTAAATCTGCTCCACTCTACTAGTTAAGCATTCATAATCACATATCTGAGTTTAACACAGGGAGGTAAACTACATAGAGATGACCCTGGACCACGGATGGCTGGACACATTCCTATTTGAGTGCAGGCAAGGAAGCAAAAGATGAAAATTACCTGAAAAGGTTTACCTCTTGGTGTTAAACTCAGATCAAAACTAAGTGGATTCTGAAAGCCTACTACATTTCAATTTTCGTGACAGCACCCAACGTTTTTATCAGGATGAGCTTAATGTTTTAGTTTCACCTTTTACCAGAGTGGCGGGTCCAAAGTAGTTCATGTCCATGATGTTCCTGTCCATCTCCAGGGACAGGTTCTGCACTGGGGCTTTGACCTTCATGCTGTTGTTGCAGATCAGGATGTCCACGCAGCCGTAGCACTCCACCACGTCGGCAGCCACGTCCTGCATGCCGGCCGAATCAGCGAAGTCCAGCAGCACCAGCTTGGGTGTGAAGGTCTGTGGCAGGAAACGCAAGATAGCACACATCACAGGGATGGAAAGCAGATGCTCTTATCACAGATGGAAATGGAGGATGGACCAGTGTGAAAGTCAATGTGAGCTCATGATGCATTTGATTGCATACTTACTAATAATAATTTTACAGTATACATATTTATAAAAACAAAGATCATTCATCTGGTTGTGCAGCAGTTGGCCCGATGTTTCAGGCATTTGGGCATATCCCTCTCGGGTATTATAGATAGCAGTGGTGTGTGCTTGTAATTTGAAAGTTTTGTTTGTATTTGTCCAACCTCCAACATCCATATAAGACAGAACACAAAATGACAAGTAGGAGTGCTCAGAATTCAAGGCTTTGAACTGGTTCACGTAACAAAAATGATGATTGACATTTTGCTAGGAGCTTTTTTTTTTTTTTTTTAAATCTTAACAGCTGTTAAAATACATGTTTCCTTTCAACAAGTCTTCTGCTTGCAATAATTTTTTACGACAGGCCTAGGTCCGCCTACTAAAGGGTAGGGTATCCAATTCCTAACTGTTGGATGACAGAATCACAATACAATACAATACAATACATTGCAGCACAATATAGTTAGTTAGGCCTACAGACATTTGCACACACCCAAAATGAGTGACTGCGCTTCCCATTATCAGGCTGTAGTGCACATTTTAATGTGAATTTTTGGGATTTCCTGTATTGATATTTCCTATATTGGTATATTTTCTATATTGATTGGATTTCCTATATTGATATGTTGATTTCAATTGGCCAGTTGATTGACATGCAAACGAATAAGACCATTTCTTTTTGCCACAATGTGTCAAAAAGGTTGCCGAACCCTGACATAGAATGTCTATGGAGAAATCGTATTGTTTTGTTTATTCTCCCTTTAATCTCAAAACGCACATTGCTTCAAATGTGCAATGAGTTTTCATCAGTCTATGATTACTGATGCTTCCCTGTGTATGTGTGAGGGACCAGTGGACAGAGAATTGTCAGAGAGGATATCCTGCCATTGTTGACCAGGGTGGAGGAAACATCAACAGTGACACACAGATGACAGAAAGAGGAGCTTTGAGATTGCAAGAGAAGAGAAGTGAAATGGACTGGGGGGGGATCATGCGGGTCGAGATGAAGCCTCAAAGGGTCTAGACACACCGTCTGAGTGTCACATGTGGAGGATATCCCGTTTGTGCAAGACAACCATGGCGTCCGTCTCAGGTGTTAGTGCTTTGAGGTTATCTGAACCACACTGTTAAAATACACTCCTTCCTTGTATTTTAACCCAAGTTGTAAAAGAAGAACCAGGACTATTTATAATGTGTTTTGTCTCTGAAATCAAGAAGCCCATTTCCAGTACATAAGCAGCTACATTTTTCATCAGTTTCCCATGATTACCATTATTATTTCTCACTTTTTCCAATGCAAAGGGTCTCTTACCTCACTGGGGTCTGAATCATTACACAGGGAGTCATGCAGGGACTCTAGTTTATCCCAGCTTGGCCCACATAGGATGAGCCTCGCACCGCCCTTGTGGAGGAGTTTGGCACATTCTGAAATATACAGGGGAAAAAAGTAGGGTCAAAAAAGTGTGGTTTCACACTATTAATCTTTACAGTGGAAAATGCCTGGCTGAATATTCATTCTCTATACAGTACCACAAAATGTGGCAGTCACTTTGTCAGATATGATCATAACTATGACAACTCTGGATTCATTCTGTCTGCATCACAGTTAACAATAAAAGCAGTCTGACAAAATCATTTGGAGGGAAAAAATCATTGACAATGGCCGATCCCAAGTGCTAAGATATGACCTGGTTCTACAACTGCAATCTCTTTCACTCTTCACGTGTGTAGTGTTGCAACTTGTAAAAACAAAGAGCAGATTGAAAGGAATGCCACTCTGCATAGCTTGGCCCTCAAGGTGTCACAAAAAAAACAACGACATTTGCATTGTTTCCATGCTTGCATTGCAGGTAATGGTTTTACTGGTGAATGTGCTACAATTGAATCTTTGTTCACTAACCCATTTGGTTTAGCATTTTTAAAGAAGACCCCATTTTTGCACAGTATGGGTTGGCTTTAATGTTTTAGAGCAATCGGCATGATGTACAGATGCACAAAACTGCATGGCAACATCGATCAATCAATGAAATCCATAAAAGCATGATGCTTGCACAGAAACTGGACAGTATTGATGTGTCGATATAACAGCATAGAACCAGTTGAAAATTGAATCTGTAAGAGTATTACCACTTCCCATTCCTGACACAGCATCTGTTATCACAACCACTTTGTTCCGCACCACAGACTTGGACATGAACCGGATGACCTCATTGTACACATAATAGATCCCAGCAATCACCACCACCAGCAGTGGTAGCACCATCACTGATGGAACACCCATTCTCTGAAAGACAAGTTTTAACAGGAGAGGGAGGGGGAAATTACCTCTATACAAACACACAAAAAGAAAGGAAAACAAACTCTGTCTTTGTGGGTGATATGCTGTGAACAGCTGAGGACGAGCAACCCAGCCTCTTGTATGGTTAACATGCTGTGGAGTGCACATGGTACTGTGATTAGTGACTGACCAAATGACAGAAAACAGAGGAAGTTCCACAGAAACATACTCCAAATGGATGGCAACATGAATAAAAACAAGAAGTGGGTTGTGTTTCACTGTTTGTGTAAATAGCTGTTATTTTTTGATGGCTGGCTGTGACATAAATAAGTCTGTATCTATTACAAACAAAACAGAAATCATGCATTTAGAAGATATGGTCATATTGTCAAGGTTAGAACAGTGGACTGCATTTTGTCTAATACAATTCTCCTAACATTTTTGATATTCTCTGTATTTGAAATTAATTGTAAAGTATTTGAAAGAATGTACTAAAACACTATTAGGGGTCACTTTTACATAAGAAGTTGAGCTTGTGAAATAAACAGCACTGCAAGTCCCCCGTGCCTTTATAGAGCACATTTGTTCTTTCTAGTAGCAACTGTTTCACTGTTGCCATGTACAGTGTGTCTGAGGACAGCATCTAAATATATGTTGGCCTAGACTAAGCCATAACTTCAAATGCCGTGTGCAGTGTGTCACCTCCCGGATACTGTCACTGGATACTCAAGGAGAGCAAACAAGGACAGAGACAAGCTTACTTCTACTTATGCTTCAGAAAATAAGAAGAGAAATCAAAGTTGATGAGGGAAATAGTGTTAATGGAAATAGTATCCTTTCTTAAAAGAGCTCCTGTTTGTTAAGCACATTCCAGACCAATGGTAAGCAAAGGCAGCTAAAACATGATTAATAACCACTGCTCAGCCACAACAAATTCACTAGCTGGATTATACTCAGTTCACTTACAGTGCAGAGTATGTAAGTAGTAATCCTCCACTGAGAAAGGCTGGTCTCCTGCCTTCAGTTAGGTAACCAGCTTGATGCCTCCTTCCTCGTCCATTCACATACAACCCTCTGTGTGGGGCAGTCACAGAAGTGTGCTGCAGCCTTGGTTCTTTTAATAGACTGTAGCTGACTTGGTTATTTTCATGTTGTGTGACTGGAACCATGACAGACTCATCAACTAAAAATTTACACAAAATTTACTGAATAGTCTACGCTGAAACAAAATAATAGGCTATTATTTGGTATAAAATAACACTATTTAAAAATAGCATAAAATAATAATAATTGCAGAGTGTTTTCTGAATACCCACATCAGCTCTTTTTTCTACAATGTAGTTTCTCCTAAACACCCTTTATAAGAAATGCTAGATTGAGAAAGAGAATGGATTACAGAGAAAATCCCTCCCTTTGTCTCAACACATGGCCAATTTAATTTAATTTAATTTCAACAAGATCTCAAAATACCATCTCATTCTCTAATTAATCTTTGATCTCCTTATTGCCTTTAGGAGAAACAGGTGACAGGTCCATTGGCCTAAACATCCTCCAAAAACATAACAGCATTCGGTCTGCGTTTAGTAGTTATCCAATCCCTACCCCTGATTTTGGCTTAGAACCCCCGACACAGAGGAACGTATGTAAAAAAGAAACAAACAAACAAACAAAAAAACGGCAGCATGAAAGGTTGAAATACAGGCCTATTTCCATATTTAAGACCAAGCAATTATTAACCCCCCTCCCATGACCCATACAAGATGGCGTTCAGGAGTAATCTCGCGAGACGCCATGGAATTTCAGCCGCAAATCTGTGTGCTCTCGACCTCCCTCCATTGGGAAAGAGCTAGCACGAAAAAAGGGGAAAAAATACGGGATACCATGGAGCGCAGCTAGTTAGCTGTAGAAAAAAACATGATAAATACCTTTTTGATAGATTCCTTCTATTGGACTGACTGATGAGCATTCGTGTTTTGTGACGGAAACTAAAATGAAACGAGGAGCGGAATTTGGGAGCCGCACAACCTTACGAAACAACCAGGAGAAATTTCTTTAGCGGGCTAACTTGCTAGCTCATGAAGAAGCGGTGGTAAACTTCGTAATGAGCAATTGCTACCATTGGATTTGTCGGAACCCCACCTCAATTGTTATGTGTCTTTAGGAATGGGATTCTTTTATTTTCCCTGCGAACACTGAAATTTTAGCGTTTGGTATTGCACGTAAAGGAATTGTGAAATTGCTTTGTTTACTGCTGGCTTGGTAACAGTATTGATTACAAACTAGCTATTTAATCGCTCCCTACTGGCTTTGTGGGGACAGGCCATGGACTAAGAAACATACAACAGACAAGGTAGCTAGCTTGCAGGCTAGCTATCGATTACCGGGGAATACAGCTAAACCTTTAATAAATTCCGAAGTGGAGTCCTGCAGCAATTCCGTTCTAAAGGAGAAGATCACCACACTAACCCCGTGGTTTGGATCATGCATGGGATCAGAGTGCCCTTCCTTCGAATGGGATAAATAGCCTAGTTACAACATATTAACGGAGTGATTCAGTCTTGGCTATTTGAACATTCAAATATCGAGTCATTGGACATAAAGGAAAACTACGATGTCCACCGCTAAAGAAAATCCCTGTAGGAAATTCCAAGCGAACATTTTCAATAAAAGCAAATGTCAAAACTGTTTCAAACCCCGGGAGCTTCATCTGTTGACCGACCAAGATTTGAACCAGGTAAATCAATTTCTATTCGAAGCCCACTTATGTTAAATGTAAATTGTATCCAACATTCCAGGTGCTGTAATTGAAAGGCGACATTGTATCAGCATGAACATTGTTGCCTCCCCACCTCGAAATTTTGTAACTATTATCTACTGTCATGTTACTTTGATCTAATATATATCTGTCGTAATATGCTGCTCGTAGTCTTATTTCTCTGTGCGCAGGTGTCGGTATTTTTACCACATCACTGTACTGTACTGAACCAGCTGGCAAGTTTTTTTGACAGTTTAATGTCTACGTGATTACCCTGCTGTGATTGATTGTCATGAACTACTGCTAAGGTATTACAGGAGGTGATTGCCAGCTTAATTGTTTTTCTCTTGTTTGTCACACCATAATGGTGACGGTAAGTTATGAAAAACTGACATGTACCGAGAGCCCATAACCAGAACAAGAAGTTGCATAGTGACTGAGTTGGATTAAGTTCTGGTGGCTTTGTGTTCTGGGGGCACAGAGAGAAGCTAGAGGATTTAACAGTTATTATCTCAGTTTTTGTTTTTTTGAAAAACAAGGATTTAAACCCACACACGGTCCTGAAATGATAGTTGCTATCTTGTGTTTCAAGTTAGAAATCTTTGCTGGCACTTTGAATGTGTCATACAATGTCCATGACTTGCAATCTAGCTCCATTCTCCCTTGGCCAAGAAAACCCGCACATTTTGTGAGAAAGTCATTGGAATGTTTCTTCAGATAATGGAGACCTCAGGACTTCAGGACAAAACCAACAGTAATCGCTACTCTGCTTTTTTTGTTTCTCCTTTTTGTCTGTTCACATTATCAGTTGACATCCCATGGTATACTTGCTCAGTGACTAGAGCCTTTGGAGTGACAGTTACCCTCCTTTCCTTTATACACCAAGTGCAGATGTTTTTACTAGAATAGCTTGTTTGTGAGAGAGCAGGCAGAAGTGCTATAATTTCACCTAAAGGTATAAACAGGAGGTTCCCAGCAGCCCTGTGGCTGTTTGTTTCACTGACTTTAATTATTCACTAGTTGGCAACTCTTGACTGTTCCACTACAGCAGGATAATTGTCTTGAGCTGACTCATCCCTCTGTGCATTTCTGATAATGGACTGTTTGGAAGACAGATCATAAAGTTTAGTAGACACTTATGTCTTTACCACTTATCTAGAGTTGTCTTTTTTAGTTATCCAAGGCAAAGCCATCTCTATTAAGCCACTAGCATGTTAGAAAATAGATTAAATCAAAAAGACAATACCTGACCCAAACCTAACTGTTAAATCAATAAAACGAGGTAAAATGGGCATAGGTAATTAAAATTTGTTTATTATTCAGTCAGTTATTTATATTTGTCTTTATTAAAGATATAATCACACTTGACCTATTTGGTTAACTTTGCCTTTTGGATTAAAGGATGTTGATAAAGCAGTTTCTTGTTTTTTAGTTTATAAATAAAAGTTTGGATGTTAAGTTGTATGTAAGCATGTTAAGTCAGTCATAGTGCTAGTGCACTTAAGTAACACTTTCATTCCTCAGATGAGGGCCTACAATGAACCTTCTGTTGTTCAGCTACTTTCATTCATTACAGATTCTTTCACATTTCCCTTCAAGACAGTTGCTTTAATTAAAAACACATAGTGAGACCCACTGAGACAGCGCACATACTGATTGCTCTGTCAGTGGTGTTCCATATTTCCCTTGCTTTCGTCTCTAGGTGATGCTGCCCGTAGTTGGCATGGCCAGCGTTAGATAGACTAAGCGCATTGTGATAATTGTGTCTGGGTCCTCTAAGGACCTTAATTCTTTTGCTTTGGTTTTGGCCAAAGACCTTCAGTCGTGCAACGACTCCAGGATATTCTCCAGACATCACTTCAAAGTTAGTGTATAGTGCACTACCTGCTGCGATGGGTCAAACCCTGGGCGGCTTCATAGAAGGCGTTGGCTGTATCGTCAGCCAGATGAGAAGGAAGGAGTGCACTGAGGACGCCCCACTTTCTGGACTTGCGCATCTGTTGTCATCATGTTCTCTAATTATCTGTAGGCCACATAATCCCGTGCTGTATGTTTGCCATGAAGAAGCACTTTCAAAGCTTTATGCCTCGGAAATCTTCATCTTAAGCATCAGGCCTCACAGGGGCTTGATTTTATAACCTCAACGGCAATCATTAACCCTGTTGTCTCCCCAAAACACATAGAAGTTGTGAATTGGGGTGAGGGTGGGGGATTAACTTTATAGGCTGAGAGGGTTCTGTCATTTCTTAATTGGTCCCATGCTATTGGACCAGATGGCTCTTTTGAACGTGGCTTAAGGTTTGAACAGCAGCGTCAGCATCCTCCTGTACATTTGCGTAGGGTGGTGTGCTGTGTGTGATTAGCACCAGTTAACCCTTTCACTAGGCTACCTCATGAGTCATCCTAGGGGATTGCATCACCAGATAATCCCCCTGGGACGAAGTAAAAGTTCACTTCAAGGCTCGGAAACATTGACGGCAGAGTGCAAGCTTGATGGTTTGCATTATGGTCGTAGTATTTAGTCTCCATTTTCTTCAGTTTCCATGATGAGGACTTCAAAAATGCAGCCTACTGCTGGAAAATAACTGACAATAAAGTGCCTGTACAATTATTCACTAATGTGTCAATCTACACAACAAATACTCAATGAAAGAAACGTTCAGTTGATGATATGTTCAGTGGCCATTAGAAATACTGTAGTACTTTGTGGAGGAAAGATTGGCTTAGTTTTTACCTCCAGTCATGCCTGTAATTGTGAATGTGAGCATAATGGACTAAAAGCAAATGGCAGAAGCTAAATTATAGAAACCAAACCATTTCGTTTGTCAGCAAGCGAAAAGTAAATCTGTGAGCTGTTGTGATCAGATCATCCCAAAGGCCTGATACTAATACTGTTCCCTTGCCAGTGAGGATTTATTTGATAAATGACTTGTGATCCACTGTCTGTTGAGCATATTCAGTAGGAAGTTATTGACCTTTGCTTGTGAACTGGATGGAATAATGGGGGGTGGGGGTGTGGTAGGCTACCCATTAGGCATCAGATGCCCTTGCATGCCCTTACATAATACTCTGTGATGAAGGAATACTCAATTAAATCAAAGTGGAAAATGGTCGGCAATCACTGTCCCAAATTAATGCTGTAATTTGGTCTGAATAGTGCCACCTATCTGCTATGATTGTTTTGTAATAACTAATAACCTAATAACCTTTTGTAAGGGTACGAACACGGACAAAAGTAGATCTTAGATGTAGAAACAGAGCAGGGGTTAGGCAGATTTAGTAACCCTGACTTGTTTCAGTGGTAGCCTGTAGGTTGCAGTTGTTGCAAAGCCACTTTTAGAAACTTTAGTTTTGTTGTGTGGATCTTTTTTTAAGCTGCCTCTTGTGAATTTTCTCAAAAATCTGTAGAGTCCAGTGTCTTACCATTTAACTTCTGCAACTAGTATGTCTAAAATCTTTCTTAGTGCTTTGAGGCTTGGGGAGGTGGGAGTCAGCTAAGAGTGTGTATGCGTGTGTGTATGTGTGTACGTGCGTGTCTAAAAAGGGGGTGGGGGTGCTTGTGAAAGGAAGTGTGGGTTGGGAAACCGAAGCAAGAGTTGCTCAAAGGTCACTCCCACTTCTGAAGCGTCTGCTCTGACTTTGGCTGAGATGGGGAGGGGTCAGGACATGGAACATGGGACATTTGGGGGAAAGGGGGGGGTGGGGGGGTCACTGTGTGTGCTAACCGGAGGCCTTGTGAGCAGAGTGCATCCAGAGGTGAGGTGGATGCTGGGATAAAGCGGTCCGTGGGGACCAGCCTGCGCCCCCCTTTTCTTTCAATCCTCTACCGCCAAGCCCCTCATCCCCTGCCCCTCTCCACCCCCCTCCCATGAGCCTCGGCCCGGGAGGAAATTGGAAGTTAAACCCGATGCCGACTGGAGGGCCACGAGGTTACAGGAGTCCTGGTCAAGAGGAAGCTGGCCCTCAATGTGTGGAGGAAGAGCAGGGCGTGGTGGACCTCTCCTGGCTCCACAGCTCCCCAGCACCGCATGCTATGGGACCAGCTGTGTTTTTGTTTTGTTTTTCTTTAGCTGTTTTTTTCTTCTTCACCCCCCCCCCCCCCCCCCCCAAACACACACACACGCACCATCTCCTTTTCTTTATTTTTAGAGGGAGAGGCCCGGTGAAAATTAGCTCATTGGGCGAAATCTGTGAGAGGGTTTTAGATCTTAAAGCTTCTCAGGTGTGCTCACAAACTGGCGGTTGGGCACTTTTCTTTGACTTACCAATGTGCAGAATCTAGCCCCTTTAGTTAGCTGATATTCGCTTGTTGAGATTTCTGTCACAGTGTCCCAAAATGAATGACTAAATGACTAACACGTTATTTATATATTTATTTATTTTGTGAGATGAACCATTGCACCACTGCGCAATAACGCTTGTTAAGGGTAATATTTTGCAGGCCTATCTGTTCTGGTTCCCTTGGTTCTCAGGGTTTTCCCGGCTCTTATACTACTTTGCTGGAGTACTGTTTTAATGCTGAGGAAACAAATATAAATCAATTCTTGCTGGACTAGCTGCAGCAGGAGGGAAAATGAAGAGCTGTTATTGGCTGTCACTCTGATCATGCGGTCCCGCGGTTGTAAATTACCTGTCTTTGACAGCAGGTGAGACTTCCTCAGGACCCCTAGGCGAAATTGTCTTTAAGGTTCACTGATAGCTGCGGGTCAGAGACGCATATTTAGGTCACTGTGAGCTTTTATGAAGTGCAAACCGTCGGGAAAAACTGCTTGCTCTTGTCTAGTCACACTACAAGCCTTTCTGTCTTTCCTGTTAACAATCAGAGAAAATCAAACAGATCAACAGCTTTGGCTTTGTCATCATGGAAATGCCAGTAGGGTTGAATGTCACCTAACCCTAACTGTGGCTGTGTTTCTGCTGAGATGAAGTGGTGTTGACTCCGGCCGCGCTCCTCACCAAACAAAGTCTGTTTATCAGTCAGAGACCCAAGCAGACCAAAGATTTCAGAGGAAACTAAACTGAAAGCCTTTCTTATTAAAACCATATGGGGAGAGAAATGTGTTCGACATCTGGATGCCAAAGTGCGCGTCTCTCTCTCTCAAAAGCTGGTGCACAGTTTTAATCATTGCCTAATTTACTGTCTCTCTCTTCTTTTTTTCCAGGCCAAACCTATTTATGGAGGCTGGCTGTGTTTGGCTCCAGAGGGAACAGACTTTGACAATCCTATGCAAAGATCAAGGGTAAGTTGGGGGTGGGGGTTTAGGATCTAGAATCTAGTGCAGTGAGAAATAAGGAAAGGAACATCATACGTCTTTATGCATTGGATGGATTGGATAGTCAGTACATGTGGCACATGATGAAATTGTATGGTCATGCATGCATTGACCACTGTAGAATGTGCAGTGAAGGGATTTCGGGGGGAGGGGAGAAAATATCTTGCATAATTTGTCGTAGAGTCATCTGTAACATCCCTATAGTGGTGCTTACTTGCCATAGCCAGCATTTATCTGCTAGACACATGATTAGCTCACAGGTCCACACTTTTAAGCCGAGGAATGTTCTAGTCTGATTTGATTATCCCTGAACTCTTTCCATTTGATTGCAGAAATGGCAACGACGGTTCTTTGTGCTCTACGAACATGGCTGCCTACGCTTCGCATTGGATGAATCGGTAAGGGCCATTTTCATGGTGTGTGGGAGTCAATACAAGGTTCATTCTCGATTAATGTCCTTAGTGATCATGTTATAGTGGCAAAAATGACCCTGATGAGCCTTAAATACTCTCTTTTGAGAACACTGGCCCAGCTGAGACCCACTGAAATTAGTGGTGAACTTCAAGAGCTGGTGTTCATGTAGCTTGATTTGTGTTTACACAACAAAAGTACAAAACTAGCCATGAACCTGGACTGGCCACTTCAAATACCACATGAATAGGAAAAAATATCCACACATGGCATTCAAGTAACTCTGCCCCAGTGGTAAGCTGTCACTTCAAAGCCACAAACAAGTTCAGAGAGAGAGAGAGATGTTTTTGGGGCACGGGAGGCGAGTGGCAGAGAGTGGCGGCAATGTGTAGGCGGCGAGCAGAACGTCACCAAAGCGCCGGAGTTAATGGGCTCTTGGCCTGGGCTGTTCGTCTCGCTGGAATGCGACACGGGCGACCAAATTAGCCGCTTGATCGGCCTGGAGATTAGGCCGTTTGTATGTAAACAGTGAGGCCCACATGCTGACTGCCTGTCAGGAAGATGGAGAGCTTTCTTGGGAGGCCCCCGCGGCAGCAGAAGCATCCAGACAAACACACTCTCTCTCTCCCTCTCCACTCCCATCACCTTATTAGTGTCTTAATGGGAACTTCAGCTCAGCTGGTCAGCGTCATGTCAAAAGCACACATGTTGCTGAACCTAGAAGATACCACAAGGAGCTTAGGACTCAGGATTCCCTTTTGGGGGGGTGGTGAGGGTGTGTGTGTGCGTGTGTGTGCGTGCTCCAGAGAGGTAAAGTGAGGGCCATGTGCAGATTGAGGTGCTTTCCAGCGTGTGGCAGGAGCTTGCTTTAGCTATCACCACTCCAGAGCAATATGGCTTTTCCTCCCATTGTTGGGCCATGAGAATGCTGTCAGACCTCATTGTCTTTCTCGGCCTCTTTTCATCTGCTGAGGGGAAGTCTCTGGGAGGCCTGGAAATTGGGTCAGGGAAAAGAGAGAGAGAAAGGGAAAAAAAGAAAAAAAGTCTCTCGGAGCACCTCCATAGTCAGAGCAGAAATTAAAACGGCGTTTTCGGGTTGCGACGGACTCCCCCGAGAGCCGACTGAATTGGGATCGCCAGGATGACCTAGAGTAGGAGAGGCGAAGCAAAACGAGATTAGTTGGCTTTCATATTTAGTGCTGGTTTGTGGGAAAATGAGTTATGCTGGCGAGGAGGAACACTAATCCACTGCAGGAAACTGTGTGTGCCCAGGGTCTGAGGAACTCCAAAGTCTCTGAACTCAAGTTGTTTACAGCACCAATAAAGGTGGCACTGTTCGTCTTTACAAGATTAGTATGCAATGGTTTCAACCACTGCCAGCAGGAGGATTGAATAGACAGCAACACACATGACTCCTAGCAAGTGCAGGTATCAAAGCAGCTAAATGGATTTTCCTTACTTTTGGGATTCATTTGCTTTACCCTGTTTTGGCAGTGGGAATTGTTTGAGTTTGAGATTGGAGGGGAGTCACTTGGCACCAATGAGCTCTGCTTGGACTAAAAGAAATCACATAGTAGTTCAGTTGAGAAATTGTTCGGTTTCCAGTCTGACCAAATCTAAACACTTAAGCATGAATTATGTAGGAATTATAATTTCATAGGAAATAAAATAACTCCTAGAGAATTGGGGAAAAATGCTCCTACACGTGAAAACAAACGTTCGTATTGGTTGCTGACAGCCCCTGGAAAAAAAACACCACCACTAAAAGCTGAAACCGAGCCAGTTACCCAGGGCTTGTTGAAAGTCCAAGTGTGTGAGACATGCATCTCCTCTGAAGCCCTTGCCGTGCTGTTTTCCACCATCTAAAGGAGATGCTCTGAGCACGCTGTCCGAGAGGGGAGCAGCATTCCTTCAATATGCCCATATTTGGTGAAACTTCAGCAGCCGCTGTCAGTGACGGTGCTATAGCCAGAGAGGCCGAGCCCCCCCCACCTCTCCAAAAAACCACATGAAAATGTCAAATATGTCCAAAAGGTTTACATTCCACCCCCCCCACTTACCACAATACCTATTTCTGTAACCAGACCTGGGATAGAACAAGGGAAATAAAAAGAACACTGTATGATAACAAATAATCAAACTGTGTGGAAGACAGAAAGCCTTCCACATGCCACAAGGAAAAGAGAGATGTTGGCAGGCTCAGGGTGAAGCTGAGGAAGCTTCTAGAAGCCTCCCTGAGGTGGGTTAAGTTGGCCAGGTGTTGGATAAAAATTATGGAGGCTGTTTTTTATTGCCCTGAAATACTTTGGGACTGCCAGTGTGGGAAGGGAGATGCTGGAGAAACTAGTCCCCCACCCCCACCCCCACCCCCACCCCATCCCTGCATTTTTTGATTGAGGCCATTGCATGTTGGGGCAGATGTATGGGTTTATGATATGTATCGGGTGATGCACTCACTTTCTGACTCGTCTTGCAACTGACTTAAAATAAATAAGTAACTAAATAAATAAATTCGGTAAGATGATGTTTCATGGTAACATTTTCAATTGATTAAATTCAATTAACTCTCTGGTCCACGTTTGATTGGTTCAGCTTCATATCCAGGATGCCCTTCATCTGCCCTCACTGCAACCATACGGCCTCATACTGAGAAGATGTGTTGTTATGCCTTCAAGGTTCAAGGCCCGAGCCTGCTTTGCAGATTCAGTTTTATTAGCATTAGTTAAGATTAGCAGCCAATCAAACTAAACCCCCTCTTCGGCACTCTTGAAGCCCTGTGTCGTTGATTTGCCAGGATTGTTTACTGTTGGGCCCAAGACGCTACTGTGTTCCATTGGCTGGGCTGTGTACAAACCTGAGTGCAAACACTGAGCTGACAGCTAGTAGAGGACTGAGGAGCAGTTTGCTGAATCTGGGGAGAATCATGTACTCTACCCTTTAATCCCTTTTCCCATCTTATAGGCTGTTCTAAATTGGCCTGTCTCTGTCACATTTTATCTGTGACACACTGATGAGCCACCCTGCTGCTGTGTACATTCGCTGTTAAATGAAATCGTTGTACTACATTCTACATGTACTACATGTGCACCATTCAAAGTCTCCCATCAGTGCAGAAATAGACATTTTGTAAGCTCGATCCTAAGTTCTTGGCCGGTGCAGGGATATAAGATTCAATCCAATGTTGGGAAATTAGATCCATGATAATCTGAAACGTATGAATGGCAGACTTGGCAGAAGGGGTCCTTTGTGTGGCTGGCAGTGCACGTTCTGTGCACCCAGTCTAGCCACACACACACACACACACACACTCTCTTTCTTCATCTCCCCCTCTGCTCTCTCTTTCTCTTTCCACCTTTCTGTCGCCCTGTCATCTCTCAGCTCTCGGTGAGATAATTGTGGATAGAGTTCTATTGGAAAAATCAAAAAGTAGCTAAACTACACCGTTGTTCTGGCTGTGTTGGTGGTTATACTGTGGTGGTGGCCTGTGCGTATCCACCCCCCACCCCCATCACTCACACACACAAAGTCAAATAGATTAGTGCCCACCCGTGTGTGCATATCTGTAGGCCTTATCTGTGAGCCCTTGAATTGACTCCCCCTTTAGAAAGTCCAAAGAGCTTTGTAAATCGGTGCAAAACTTTGGTATGTGCCCTACTGCATGTCCATATGTGGTCTGTTAGGTTAGGTTGTTACGAGAGACTGATTCACTCATGTTATCTGCTCACCCTGAAGTAAGCCGCAGCAGAGCCTAACTGCACTGCTCACACACCATTTACTGTACACACACACACACACACACTTTTCTACACTAAGAGTGGAGGTAAGTAGAAAGCGCTTGATATTATTCTGGCAAGGGGAAGATGTCTCTCTTCCTTCCCCAGGCTGGTTTCATGTTGTCGGGCTTCTCAATATAGAGTGATGTGAAACTCTTTTGTCTATTACACTATACCCAACACACATACACACACACACACACACACTACCCTGGTGTCTGATTACCCAGCCAGCCTTTCTCTTCCCTCTTCCCAGCAGCCTTCTCTCTCTTCCTCTCCGGTTGGTGCAGCAACCCAACAGAAACAGAGTCCTGCTGGAGTTTAGAACTGACTGTGACACACTGTAATTGCCATATTTGGCCGTCCCTGGGGTTTACTGGCAGTTTTTAATAAAGCTGGATCACTTAAAATGACCATAAAAGGAACCTAGGGGGGTGAAGGTGGTGGGGCTGGGGTAGAGGGGGTGAGGGGATGGGGGGTGGGGGGCAGCACCTGTTTTACATCTGCAGCCAGAAGTCTGATAACAGACAAGAACAAGCGAAGGACAAGGAGTGAAAGAGAAACAGTGTGGGGTGCAGGCGAGAAGACGGGATGGCCGTGGTCATGAATAATCCTGACTCCCCAACAGCCTGGATGACGGACATGGGCGTGGACTAATGGCCATGTTGTTTGCTTGGCTTTGATTCATGAGCTTTATGAGCGAGGAAAAAGTCAAGAAAGTGGAGCCGCGAACGGCACGCCTGGCTGGGTTTTTCTGATCTGCTTCACGGGTCGTGGGAGCCTGATGGCCGGGAGTCGGATGCCCCTGAGCGGGATTTGTTATTTTACATGTGCCGTTCTGTGAGGGTTTTCTTTTTTCTTCTTTGTGGTGGAGGAATGTGGAAAGTGCCCCCCCCCCCCCCCCCCATTTAGGCGCTCCCCTTTGCGCTAATGCGCAGGAGCATGGCCACGTTGGCCCAGCCCCTAAACCCACCCCCATATGCATGCTCACATATACACACACACACACACGTAAACACACACTCTCCCCTCATATACACACAGCGTGCCCCCCTGCTTGCCTGCACTCACAAAAGAGGCTTAGTCCTGGCTTTCTCTGCTGTCACCTCCCTCCTCCATTCAGCCGACAAGCCCTGGAACCGAAAGGATTTTGCCTGTTGCCATGGTAAATTTTTGATAACCGCACAGTGACCTTACAGTAGGGGCAGATTGGTTCACAAGGACACTTGAAATGACACAAACACACACGCATACACACCGAGTAGGCAACCATTGATGACATGGTGTTCACAAACTTTTTTTTTTCTTGTTGATTTGATTGGAAATAATGGTCTTCCTTGGCTGGAATATTCCCTATTAGAAGACTGCTGTTTGTCAGATGCCCTGGTGTTTGTTATTTTGTTTGTTTGTTTGTTTTCTCGCTGGGCTCTTTTAGTCCACTCTTTCTTTTTCTTGACATGACCTTTTCAAAGGGCAGCAGGTTTCTAAATCAGCAGCTCTGGACATGCCCCAACAGAGCTTTCTGAAACGCTGCGGTCAGCCTCGGACCTCGCCGCCCTTGTGTGTTGTCTGTTTTTCTGCGAGTAACCTTTCTGTCAGCGAGCGGCCAGAATTCCTACAACCCGTGCTCTCAAAAAGCCAGTCAGTTTCTTTAATTAGCCAATTAACTTCCAAAGGCCCCAGTCACACCCCAGACCTTTCCGAAGCATAGCATTATCAAGTTGAGGCTGTAGGACAGGCGGTATCATGCCTCTCTGCTGCTAATGGGACTCTATGAGTCCGTTGGTCCAGGCTAATAGCTGTGTTTTCATTTTGTCCCTGACCTTTTGCAGCCCAGCACGCTGCCTCAAGGCACGGTCAACATGAACCTCTGCACTGACGTGATCGATGCCGAGCCCAAGACCGGCCAGAAGAACGCCCTGTGCATCATCACGCCTGAGCAGGAGTACTTCATCCGCGGAGACAACAAGGAGATTATCAATGGGTATGGACAGTTCTAAGAACAGACCGCCTACAGCCTTCCCTTCTGTTCCAAAATATGTCAGGAATCTAGATTGGAAAGAAGAGCAATATTTGTGTACTTAAAATCATGTTGTGTGCAACCCTATACTTGAGTGAGAATTAGCTTTCCCTAATACTGTCCTGTTTGTAACATAAGTAAAGCCATTAGTGATGACTAAGCATCTGCTAATTTAATATAAAACTGAAATGCTACACTCCCATCCCACTCCCAAGCAACTAGTGTATCATTTAGTACTTCAGAGCTGATGTGGAGGGAAACTCTTCCATTTTGCTATCACCCCCATTCATCAAATGATTTGCTTGAGTAATGTTGGGCTTGTTGATGAGTGAGCGGACTATTTGAAACAATGTCTGGAAAGACAGCAGTCAATCAAAAATAGTGTTCACATCAGAAGTTGAGTCAACAGGCAGGCAGACATGGGTTGGGTTGGGTTGGGTTGAGTTGGGTTGGATTGGATTGGGTTATATTGGGTGGTGTTCCATCTCAATGTGCCCCATTGCCCTGTTTGAACAGATGGAGCGAGCAGCTGGTGGTATACCCAAGAACCAACAAACAAAACCAGAAGAAGAAACGCAAGGTGGAGCCGGCCACGTCCCAGGTTAAAGCCAGCGCCGCAGCCACCATTCCAGCTGTACACACACACATGTGCACGCTCACACACCCTCACACACCACACACTCTTGCTCTGGTGTTGCAATCAAATGCAAGCTGTGCCCGCTGGGGGTTGTTCCCTGCTGGCTTTGTGGGCACAGGAATACCTCAAATAGTTTGTGTTAGCGATAAGAGTTTGACATTCAAGCTACTCTGTAAAAAACCACATCTGCTTTTCCAAGTTGTCAGGCTTGCTCTCTGGTCTTTCTCAGTCACAACTGTGTGTTGGGTGGACAGCTGTGTTTATGCCGTTTGTCTTTTCCAGCAGTTATCTCATTTGATAGCATCAGCAAAAATGTTCTTTTAAATCAAGTTTGCCAGGAATGTTTGACATCATTGTGAATGGAAACCATGTTTTTATACATAATATACTGCCATAGCCACACTTTTTTTTTTTTAGTGAACAGCTTTTAGCTTGAGAGTAAAGTTTTTGGCCTCATGGTCATCCCCAGGAACCCGGTCCAGCCAAAGTAGCCGTGACTGGCTCGGGTATTCCCGAGGCGGAGAAAGTTCCGGACTCGAGCTCCATCATCTGGCAAGAGGAGTTGCAGAGTCGCGAGGCGGAAGTGGGCCAGGTGTGGTCATCCCCTGACGTGGCACCCCTGGGGTCTCCCTCGGCAGGTAAGGACTCTAGAGGACTGGGCGTAGTTTTTGAGATGGGCATGTGCAAGCAAGATCGGATTCTTGGAAACTCTCTCTTGGCGATGAGCATGTGGACGATTTCCAATTAACAGTGTCTGGAGGGTGCACTCAGGCATGTGTAATAGATGCCAGAGTGTTTATCAGGAAAACTAATGGAAAACTTTACTGGTGATAGACTGTTGATATAGGGAGGAGGTAATAATACCAGTGCTGTCAAATGAAACCATGTCAGAATAAACCTGATATGTTGACAGCATATGAAGTCTTCTCCTTATTCTTCCTTACCCACATTGTTGTCAGTAGTTAAGGGTTTACAGTAATGTGTCGTCCTACAGGTGAGGGTTCATCAGTCAGCCGTAACTCAGACCAGGGCTCTGTGAATGGCGATGAGCTGGACAGGAGTCCCTTCCCCTCAGCCGTGGCGCCCTCCCAGGAGCTCCTGTCGCCCACGGGCAGCTCGTCCAGCCGCCATAGCTTCGGCGGTGATGTCGGCGGCGCGGGCGGAGGCGTCCCACGCTGCCTCTCGCCAGCGCCCAGCGACCCCTTCCCGTCGGGCAGCAGCCTGCTGTCCAACGGCTCGCACATCAGTGGCTCCATGAGCTCGCTGGACTCGGACGCCAGCGGCAGCACAGTGGCCAGCAGTGACAGCCACCACCATCACCACCACCACCACCAGCGTGGGCTGCACGACACGCCGCGCTCACGGCGCTACGAGGCTGAGGCTCGCAAGGCGGAGAAGAGAAGCCGAGCACACAGCCCGGAGGGCCAGGAGACGCCCCTCAGCCCAGAGAGGAGGTAAGTTGGATGGAAACGTGGAGTTTTTCAGCTTGTTGCCATCGTGAACATCTCTCTCCTTCTGACTGTCAGCTCTTCACCTCCCTCTCTCTGTCTCTCAGTCTGTCACTCTAGTTTTTTTTTCTTCCTGATCTCAAACATCTCTAACTTATGTGTCATCTCCCCATGATTTCTCTCCCCATCTTCCCTTCCCATCTGTCTATGCATCCCTCAATCTGTCCATCAGTCTTCAGAACCTCTTTCGTTCTCTCTTTTCATCTCTCCCTCTCTGCCTCTCTCCCTCTCTCTCTCACTCTCTCCATCACTCTCTCTGTTCCCCCCCTCTCTGTCTCTCTCTGGTCGTCCCAGTGTTTCTCCACAGATCTGTCCCTGTGTTGCTAAGCCCAGAGAGGTCAGAGGGTCTATCCTGCTCTTGCTGTTCCCTGCATGGCTCTGTGTTTCTCTTTCCATCCCTGTTCCCTCCACCCATATCCCTCTGTGTTTTTTCCCCTCTGCAAATTTTTCTCTTCCTCCATCATCCCTGCACACTTTTTATCTGTCTATCTTTCAGCATATCCAATCTCTCTCTCTTTCTCTCTCTCTCCCCCCCCCCCCTCTTCTCTTTACCCATCCCTACTTGTCAGTCTTGCCCCTCTTCCTTACTCTCTCTCTCTTTTCTCTCTCTCTCTCTCTCTCTCTCTCTCTCCCCACTTCTCCTTTTAAAGGCATGCAGTGAGGCGAGTGGTGCTCAACCAGGGGCCTTTCTAAAAACGATCAGACAGCGCCAGTGAAGTTCACAGAGGATAGTACCCACTAGAGAGCCTACACCAGTTCTACCTTATTAGGCCAACTAAAAGTGCAAAAATGGCTCTGTTGCACTGCGTTGAGAAAGCCCCCTTCTCGTGTGGTTTTGCTGACTGATGCATTAAGAAACCCATTGCTTGATCATGGTTTAGCTTTTTCTGTCTGTCTGTCACTCCCCCCCCTCCTTCTTTCGTTCTCCCTTCCATGGGCCCATGTGGAAGACAAACACGCATCTTTGTAAACACTCTTTGTAGCTGGAGCTCCCAGGGTCCCCTCCTCTCTCTGAGGTCAAAGGTCAAAAGCCCCTAGAGAGGGGCATTTTAAACAAAGAGGGTGATGCTCACCCTTTTTTCCAGACACTATGATATGGCACACCCCCTTCTCGTCCGCCTCCGCCTCCTCTTCCTCTTCCCTCTCCCCTAAACCTTAGAACGTCATCCCCCTCTTTTTACTCCTCTCCAACTTCCCAGACTCCTTTGCTGGTGAGCACACCTCCTGACAGACTGCCTATCGCACATAGTTAGAGAGAGAAAGAGTGAGTGCTTCCATTTGCTCTAATTTGGGTTTATGGGAGCCGTGCCACTCAAGGGCCGGCAGCCAATAAGACGAAGGGAGATCACATGACCCAAATACCTCACTGGTTTGCACGCTCATTGCCTTTTAAGGAGGACCGGCAGTCTTGTCTGAACCCCCCCCGCCCCCAAAACCCACCATGACCACCCAAATAAGGTCAACATTGAAAAAAAGGGGGTAATTTAATATTTCCAACTGGCTCTGGCTAAAGTGAATTCCGTATGCTTTTCTTTAAAGAGAAAAGAAAAGGGAGCATTGTCTGCAAATGCGTCAAACTGGCAATGTTCTTTAACACCCCCTTTGCTTTTATGGGATGGCTTGAATACCTCAGCTATTACCACTTGACAATCCTGCACAAAGCAGACCATGCGCTGGCCTAGCAGGCCTAGACACTATGTTTGTGATGTCAGAAACAGCATTCAGGGCCTAATCACTGCAAAGCAGTTAGGATCCCCTTTAAGACCTTGCATAATCCAATGTTGCCTCACCAAATTGTATGTATACTTAGAACCATTTCATCTGTTGTGGTTGCCACCATGAGGGGGTGAACCAGGTTCAGACACTCCAAACTGAGCTAGCTGAGCACATGACTGCTTGTTTGGGGAATAGTGTGGGTACATGTCAGAGCTTGCCTATTAACAGGGCTGGCTTGGAAATGTATAAGAACCACACGCTGTTTGTCACTGAGGTCTGCTTATAGAATCAGGAGCACGGCAGGCAAAGCCAAGGCGGTATTTCCAGAGTTTTTAAGTGAGTCGCCAGCTTAATAACATAGATCCTGTCTCTTGACCTTTTTTTTTTTGTAATATTCAGAGAAAAATGATTGGCCTTCCAGGCTAGTTGGGACTCATCTATCTGTGTGCTCTGTTGCTCTGCCCAGGACTCCTACATTCCTAAATGACTTTGAATGAGTGTCATTGTCAATGTTTTTTCTCCTGCATGCTTGCTTGCGTGCCTTTGTGCTATATGAAGAGATCCCCAGATGTACAGTGAACAGTGGGGAATCCTTTCAACCTTTTCTCTCAGAAATTGGTTTAAAAAAAGAGTTGGTATAAAAAAAAGAATAATCTTATTGGCAAAAGCTTGGCCAAATATAAACGTTGTCCAAGAAGCTTTTTATTTCAAAAGTCTTTATTGTGTACATAACATTTGAACATTTGTGAATGGTTTAACACACCATCCTGCGGGCAATGTCTCTATAGGTATGATGATGCAGCAATGCATGCTGGGAATTTGTGGCTCAGGGCTCTGAAGTTGGGCGGTCTCCTCTAACTCCCTGTACCCCTTCCTCCTTGTCTTGCTTGCAGCGGGCGCTCCAACGTGATCGAGAAGCTGGAGGCGCTGGAGCTGGAGAATTCCGAGAGCATGGAGGTGGACGAGACGGACCGCAGCGCCGCCCGACAGGGGCGGAGCCAGATGAGACGCTTCCACCGAGAGGTACGCAGCCCGCAGGATCTCTGGCCCGCATGCACCTGCGTATCACCTGCATGTACCTGTCTGTGCAAGTGCACACCTGCTTATTTGTGCACGTGCCCACACACACACACACACACACACACACAGACTTACTCACAGTCACACTCAAACATGACTTTAGCTTTAGCTGCCTAAGACATCAGCTTCTCCAATGTGCATGGGAGACCATTATTGGCAAACTGGAATGGGACCAGACAATCCAACATAGACTTAACCTGTGTTGAATATACCTGCATTCACCTTTCTGAAACATAGTGGCCCAATAGTGGGGCCTTGCTCTTGGGTCCCAGCATGCCTCTTATTGACATCTCTAGACTGGACAGTTTCATTGCAGACCTCCCCGTTGTATGTTTTGTTTGTTATTTTCTTCTCAACATGGACAGAAATTTAGTTGAGGTGTTTTAAATCACCTGAGCCCAACTGAGTTAGGAGGTGGGCTGGAGGCTTGACTCTGCCCTGCCCAGACTAATAGCAGTCTAGAGGGACACAGAGCATTAAACCATCCATCTGTCCTCCACCAGGCTGCTGGGGCCTCCTGGCCAAAGGCTGGGCTGAAACCTCTATCCTTAGCCTAGATTTCCCACATGGATGGAATGCTGTGGGAGATCCATGGATCTGTAGCATTAGAACATGACCTCACACTCATTTAGCATTTGACTTTGTTTGAGGCATTGCCTCTCATTTCGAAGGAGAGTCAGTGGTGATGGAATTCACCTATTGTGTTGTTCTACATTATTGTTTTATTGTTTTAATTTTGTATGCTTGAAACACACACACACACACACACACACACACACACACACACACACACACACACACACACACACACACACACACACACACAAAGTGCTGATGATTTTGCTTTAATTGCACCTCTCCTTTCCTTTTGTCTGCTGTGACCTATTTAGTCAAGGTTATGTATTTCAGGGGTCAGAATGACTCCCTTCCAATTGGAGCAGAGTAACAATATCTGCCATAAATTAAACAGTGGCCCATTTTAAACTGTTGTTTTAGGCGGCATATTTAATATAGAGATTGCTGTGGGGCAAGACCTATTGTTCCTGCTCTCTCTATTTTATTTTTCAGTTTTGAAGCTTAGGTCAGCCAGCACTGAATTCATTTCCACTTTGCCCTACACAAAGGCGTAGCCCCTCCACCACAATTTGTTCCTCTTCTCCCACTTACTCTTTCCCTCTTGACTTGACTGTTTTACACACACACACACACGTTTAAATGCTAAATTTGGCTTGGTAAACAATGTGTCTTGATTAAGCAGGATTCCCGTCAGTCTCGCTTAGCATGTTTAGTTGTTTATAAGCAAACTTTGGATACCTGTCGTAGTTTCCGTCATCATCTCCACCCCACACACACACAACACACACACACACACCGTTTACCATCACACAAATGTGCAAAGGGGCTGTGCCTGTGTTATCTGTTCTCACTTTATTGTGGTTCAGTGGGAGGTTGCTGGGCGCTCAGCACAATGCGAACGATGAGGATCTTGTTTCCACTGACATTCTGTTGTGATATTATCTATTATCTGAAGTGCGTATGAAACCCTTTCCTGACAAAGGAAAAGGCCCGCTCTGACTTCCCTCCCCGAGGCCTGGATGCATGTTGTGGTCGAGGCTAGAAGCCACATGTTTAAAATTATTGGCCATCACTCAGAGTTATTTTAGATGGTTTAATTTTGTGCTTCGGTCTGGTTTTTGAGGCCGTAGATGTGCACGCTGTAGACTCGTACAAAAACAATACCAAGCACTGTGAGACGGTGTTGTGGTTTTCTGACCAAACCTTGGACACGGACACACTCTTGCACCAGACTCATCACGGATCACATTGTCAGAAATTTGGCATGGTTGTGACCACAGAAGGGTAAAGGGTAGTGGGTACTGCACGGTCACGTCTCACATCATCACGAATGTCTGTGTGTTAGTGTGAGTTTGTGTGATCAATACCTGGAAGTTGCCACATTCAGTGGAGAAGGTGCTTTGTATTCCAATAGGAAATAATGCCATGGTCCTCTCTTGTTCCTGGTTATCAGTATGCAGTTTGCGGTTTTCAGCTTGAACCAAAATTGAGGTGTGTGTCTGTGTCTGTGTCTGTGTCTGTGTCTGTGTCTGTGTCTGTGTCTGTGTCTGTGTCTGTGTCTGTGTGTGTGTGTGTGTGTGTGTGTGTGTGTGTGTGTGTGTGTCTCTCTCTCAGGAGCAGAAGTCTCAGCCGCTGGATTTCCAGCACACGGCCCTACCACCACTGAGGCGAGCCAAGTCACTGGACCGCAGGACCACAGAGTCCGTCATGACAGTAAGTTCACATCTCTCTTTTTTTCATGTTTGCCTATGTCTGTCTCCATCTCTCTCTCTCTCTCTCTCTCTCTCTCTCTCTCTCCACCCCTCTCCTTTATTTGTTCTAGCTTATATATCATCCTACTTCTCTTGTTCTTACAGCAGCATTGAAAACATCAAGATAACAGAGTGAACCATAGAGAGAGGGAGGATTTTTGTCTGGTTTCAATTAGTTATTCTCTCTCTATCTGGAGAGGGGAACATTGTAATCAGTTGGTGGAATATTGTTTGTCAAGGGTGTGTGTGTAGGGTGTGTGGGGGGCTACGGTACTAAGGAAAGCCAGCGGCTCTCAATGCCTCCCTTGTTCTCCTGTGTCCGAAGGTCAAGCGGCCGCTGCAGGCCCTTCAGCCTGGCCAGCCTGTCCACAGAGGACCAGCAGGGGTTTAGAGTTAGTCAGTGTCTCTCTTTCACTCTCACTCACTCACTCACTCACTCACTCACTCTCTCACTCTCACTCTCTCTCTCTCTCTCTCTCTCTCTCTCTCTCTCTCTCTCTTTGTCTGTTTCTCTCTCTGTGTCTCTCTCCTCTGTGTGTGTGTTTTTGGATAAATAATCACTTAGAGAGAGAATGGGTTTAGATTAAGCATCAAGTCTTCATGCTTGTCCATTAACAGCATTATCATTGTGACAAATAATCAGTTTTCATCTGGAGTCCTTGATTACTCACTATCCATTATAACCTCGACTTTAATTTCACTCATGACAAAAGGAGCTTTCTGTATTTGTGATAACCATGTTCTAGATCTGAATGAACATCCTAGGTGGTCCTTCCTGATGACTAATGCTGGTTGCCATCTTGTCTCTCTGGCTTTGTGTTGTTCTGTCATCGTTGTCATTGTTTTTTTTTTTTTTTTTTTGTGAGAACGTGGACGTCCTAATCCTCCTGTGCGTAACGCCGCTGGGCGTAGCGTTCTCCTCTCTTCACCAACTCCTCCTCCTGCCCAGGTCATCTCTGTGTGTTCCCTGTGTGCTCACGCGTTGGTTCCCAGCCGCCTTCTGCCGTTTTGCCCTCATACTCAACTCAACTCAACCATGCTAGTGTGTGGATATGTGGCCCCATATTCTTTTTTTTTTTTCTTCCTTCTCCCTCTCCTTCGTGATGCGGATATGACTGTCTAGATTTTGCTGTTAAAGATTTGTGAGTGTTTGTTTGTGTGTGTGTGTGTGTGTGTGTGTGTGTTGAGTTCACACTCCGCTGCTTCCCCTGAGCACTGTGCACCATTGCCTGTTGTGAGTGTGTGTCATCCACAGTGTGAAGCACAGCAGAGAAGCTCCCCTGCAGCCTTTCCTCTGCAGGCTGTCACATGAGCCCCGACAGCCAGCAGATGAAACGTGTTTGAGTGTGCGCGTTTTTGGGTGTGCGTGTATTTGAGTGGGTTTCTGCTCTGCCCTTAGCTTTCAGTTCAGGTCAATTATCAATGTTGATTTCACCCGAATGGTCTACACAGAAACAGATCTGCAGTAAATGACTAAATTCAAGTGTGAGATGTGAGAAGTTGAAAAGTTTGGTGAATGCTGGCCAATGGAAGGAGACGAAAGAACCAAAAAAAATATATATTTGTGTTGGCGGGAATCAGTGAGTGTGTGATGCACCGAGTGTCTCTATGGCGACCACACCTGTCAGCGACTGCCTCTTGTTTATGTTCCGTTCTGGGCACTTGTGTGATCAGTTCTGCAGATAGTGTGGACCATAGACGTGGACTTGCTGTCACCACATGTGGAGCACTGTCAGCCCGCTTCTCCTGCATGACGTTTAACCGTGTGGTTCCACTAAACTGCATTGACTTTGGCTAGTGGTTGCTTTGGTGTGGACACAATGAATCTTAGGGGGAAGAATTCTGATTCTAGTCAAGATTTAGCTTTTTGCTGTTAAAGTGGTCCAGGTTAGAGCACTCCTCCTCAGAACCTTTGAGAATACCAGTCATGATTTTCTTGCTGTCTGTGTAACCTTTAAAATATTGCTTTCTCCTCAACAGCCTGACCTGCTGAACTTCAAGAAAGGTTGGATGGTTAAGCTGGATGAACAAGGACAGGTAGGTCCTGCCTTTATTGTAAGAATGATGTCTGTCAACTCCCCATCCAGTGCATAGTTTCAAAGTGACTAGAAGTAGGTAATCCCCTTTGAACAGAATATATTTGAGTGTTTCAGCATTAAACCTTTAAGCAAAATGTACCAGATATAGAAATGGCTGGATTTCCTCAATCAATAGCCTTCCGCCACAGATTCTGCCCTCGCCTCAGCGTCTGCTCAGAGCTATTGATCAAGGTCACCATAACGATAAGGACACTTCTCCTCTGCTGGAGTTTTCTGTCCACAGACCTCGGCTCTCCTTCCCCAAGCTGACATTCTCCCTTAGCCTTTCAACCACATCTTTCAGCCATGATAAATTCATCAAAGTCAAGTTATCTGGGCAAACAGTTGGCCGTACCACCCCCTCCCCCTGCTACCCTCAAGGCACGAGGCAGAGGCCTTCAAAGGGCAGTCGTGCACTTTGATAGCGGGGCTTCAATGGACAGAACTTTAAAGGATAAGGGCCCTTTTTCCCCCCTTTTAATTTTTATTTATACTTTTTTTTCAACCCCTCTTTAAAAGATGTGCTTAAATGTCCCACACATCAGAAGCGTCTCCTTTGCAGACTGCAGCACTGCTGTCAGTAGACAGCAGCCATTCAGAATGCACTTGGAGTAGCACTGTCATTTTATCCGTCTGTTTTGTTTTTTATTGCGACTGTTTACAGTGGAAGAAGTATTGGTTTGTGTTGACCGACCACAGTCTGCGATACTACAAGGATTCAATCGCAGAAGAGGTGAGTGAGAAATGCCCCCCCAAGCTTTTGTTCAAAATTCTGGTCAACACACTTGTGACTGAGTCTGCTGACAGGACATTTCTGTCTCTAATCCTGTTTCATCGTTTTCCCCACAGGCCTCGGACTTAGATGGAGAAATAGACCTCAGTACTTGCTATAATGTTACGGAATACCAAGCTCAACGAAACTATGGCTTCCAAATCCATGTAAGTCATCTCTAATGCTTATACAAACTACGCTCTGCCTCATTGGAATCCCAGTGGCAGTGGCTACCACTCTGGCCAGGACAGAGGGTCATTGAGTCATTTTCTGTTCACATAGCACTGACTGTGTGAATGCATAGCATATGTTCAAGCGGAAGTTATGATTACACTGTTAGGCTTGGATGTGACAGTGGAATTTCAGCTTACCGTTGATATTCAAACATGTCGTGTTTGTGTGAAGACAACAGTCTTTGTTTAAGTATCAATGTAGGTGGCAAATATTAAAGAGCGTAAATGGGGAAACGAGACGATGGCGTTCCTTTTTCAGACGCAGGAGGGAGTCCACACTCTGTCGGCCATGACGGCAGGGATCCGGCGCAACTGGATCCAGGCGGTAATGAGGAACGTCCGGCCCTCTACTGCGCCAGACGTGGCCAGGTCCGAAAACTCCTTGTACTGTTTACTGCTGAACCTTGAATTGGCATGTAAACTCATGCTGTCTGAATGCTTTTGAAGTCTTGAAGTGGTGTAAATCAACACCAAAACAGATGCCTGTGTCTGTGTTGTCTGCAGCCTCACTGATGATCATGCCTCTTGTGTACCGCTGGAGAGCCTGACCAGGCCTGACGTCACCCAGGACTCCTCCGAGGCGTCATCGGTGGAGCGCGAGCCAGGCCCCAAGAAGAGCCGGGCACGGGAGCGGAGGCGTGAGGGGCGCTCCAAGACCTTTGACTGGGCAGAGTTCCGGCCCATAGCCCAGGCGCTGGCGCAGCAGCGGGCCCACGAGGCCGAGGCCCTACAGGCTGAACTCAGCGACTCGGAGCGCAGCCGCCGGCGGGAGGAGAGGCGCAGACGCTACGGTTCGGTCGTGGGCAGCTCGCCGACTGACTCCGCTGGCAGCATGGACTTCGAGAGCACAGGAGGAGGAGGAGGTAGTGGCAGGCTGAGTGACGGGAGCTCCTCGCCCCCCCACCAGCCTCAGTTGGTGTCTCTAGAGAGGCAACGGAAGGTGGAGGACGAGATCGAGCAGCACTGGCAGCAGGTGGAGAAGACGCCGATCCGTGAGGAGAGGAGGGTGCCCCTGGCGTCTGCGTTGCAGACGAGGGAGACGGTAGAATTGGAGAAGCTGCTGGAGAGCTACAAAAAAGGGGTAGGTGCTGAATAAAATCGGTCTCAAAAACAGATGCTGAACGAAATTCAGCCTGAGGATAGTCAGGTTGTATTTGGTGAAATTCACCTCGTTGGGTGTAGCAAGCAGTAGGACCATGCCACATTTGATTTTAATTCTCATGGGGACGCAGGTCTGATTCTGTCGTGTGGTCAGTTCCTGATCCCACCCTGTCCTACTCACTTCCTGTCTCTCTACTGTCCTATCAATAGGCAAAAGCTCCACAAATATACTTACAAAAACAAATCGGCTAAAGGATGGAAAGCAGAAATGATTGCGGATAAACAGGATGATTTATTTGATTGAGTTTTAGTGAAAACAAATAATTTTAGTGAAAATTGCTTGGCATCACATCAGTTTTGTATACAAGAAAAAGGAACATGCTGAATGAATCTAGTGCCTAAGTACAGGCTGGAGAAAGTGTTTTGATCATTGTCAAAATCGTCTGTGCAGTGTGCAGTGAACAATGCATATTGACTCCATGACAGTTTTTGAGATTTGGCTGATTATGTGGCCCTGTTTCCCATCCAGGTAGAAGACCTGAAGCAGCAGCTGGAAACATGTCACCAGCAGCTGGCTGAGTCCAACCACAACAAGCACGAGCTGGAGGAGCAACTTCGCACTGCATTGGAGCGAGAGCAGCACATCCGCACAGGATACATCTCGCCGGTGAGCATGTCAGCTGCAACACTAGCCCATCATTGTAGTCCCATGCTAGGAAGTCATGTTGTGTTTTGTTTATACTATGCTAGAGCAGGATGCTATCTAATAGTCTTTGCATGTTTTTGAATAAGGTAACATGAAACAGAAACCCATTCCAAACAACAAGCTGAAATCTCATCATCTAAGCTGTGAAACAGCCCAAAATGCACCTTGCATGAGTGCGTTTGCATGTTGAAAGAAAAGATTTGACTCTTGTTCTCTCCTTTTTTTGGCTTCTACTCGTTTCCTCAACTCTTGCCATGTTTTAGAAATTTGAACCTGTGTCATGACCTCATTGCATCCTTAAATGCATATGATTACATCCAATTAACACTGGAACAGTGCCTTTATTAGTTAGGCCTACATGTTGGAGGCCAAAATTGATCTGTATTGAGTGAATAACATTCAAATATACTCATACCCTTGATAAGAAATGCAGTACCCCATCTAACTATTTTGTTACCAAGAGTTAACAGGACAAGGACAAGAATTTTCTTGTGGGGTAGAAATAGCAGCTGTTGCAATGTCAGAAATGTAGAATAAAGTTTAGAGTTATTAATGCCATTGCATCTTAGGCTATTGCCTGAGTGTTGACAGAGTATACTTTGGCAGCTGTGTATTTTTATTTGCATGTGTTCACTAGTGGATATGACCATGTGCTTGCCAGGCTTTGATGTCCACTATTAGTTTTCTTTATCTGGATAATCATGGTGCTTGGTGTTTGCTTGAGCTCAGCCTCACCCACTGGCTGTGACATGCACCATACATTTCTGTTTACAGAAAGCCCACGCTATAGTTTCTTGGAAGTTACAGCTCTGGTAAAGGGTCAGTGGTTGTTTCTTGCATGTTGAAAATAGCTTTGTCATTCTGTACAGAAAGAAGATGTTATGGTCAGGGACTCAATTCATGGTGGATTCTTGTTGTCATTTCTGATATTCTGTTTTTTGTGTTGGTTAGTGTTCCCTTTTAAGCAGGCTATCTATTAGATGGGGTTAGTGGCTTGCTGATCAACATTAACTTAAGTAATGATAGCCTAAGCAATTATTTGCATTGCTTACACTAAATGTTACATTTGCAAGTTCATTCTCAGTCTTTAGGTAGGCTAGGCCTACATCAAGGGTTGTGGAATTAAGTTTATGCCATGGAGTGTGTTCAAAAATCAATTAATTAAAATCAATTTATTAAAATTATGTATGGTATAGTTGTGCTGTTATAGTTTTTTGCATGCATGCCATTTTATTCATGTGTAACCTCTGCATTCATTCATCTTTTAACCTGGCTAAGCATACCATACTGAACATGTTTTGAGGACGTCGTCCAGTATGTCAATGGCGTTTATCGATTTCTGTACCTCTGTTTGTATGTATGAGAGAACACTGTGTTGCGTTTGTGTGTGTGTGTGTGTGTGTGAGAGTTGTTTGCGTTTTGGTCCTCTTTATTTTTGGGTGCCATATCATTACTTTTTGGCTTTAATGTTTCTGTGCATTTGATGTCTTTTGGGTTAGTTCGATTGCATCACAATTTTAAACAGAAGGACTGTAGCGTTAAACGAAGAGACAGTTGTAGTGTAAGGTCTGTGATTAAATTCTGTGACGCTGTGAATCACTAGTTCCCTGTGTTTACTATGTAGGCTACTGTAGTGTACACGAGTGCATATCACCATGATTACTCTGAATGTTTTTATTGAATGCAATGCAGCATTTTGTGTAGACCATTCCTAGCATATTTATAAATGAATAGCTTCAAGCTTTACAAAATGGGGTTCATTTTAAGTAAACGTTGACCTATGACAGACTGAACACTGGACATTAAAGATTTACTTTTTTCAAAAGCCTTGGAGAGATCAAACCACCATGAATATGATGCGGTATGCCTACCATCTCAAAAATGAACTTTACTAGCACTAATTTTGCATTACTTACACCATGAAATAACTATTAACCATTTATTTGCATGCTCTGATGTGATTTACTAACCTTGGCCATTAAATTTCCTTCTCTAGAGCTCTAATTTTGCATCATTTAATCCAAGAATCTGGATGCGTTCATTCTCTTTTTTTAACTTGTGTGGTATTCGTACCACTTTATGTGGTACAAGGTATCATAGTTAATTCATGTTAATTTGCCCTTAATTTAGTGATACAATAGTGGAAAATAAAAATGAAATAGTGATCTGTAGTGTAAATTAGCTTGATTTCACCCCTGCTGAATGTTAACTAACTGTCTGGTCCCCTTTCCTAAGCTGGATTCCCCACTGGGTCTTGAGGGAGAACTTGAGCCCCAGCTGAAGAGGCCTGAACTGGTTAGTTCTCAAGCGCAGACATTAACGAGGAAGTATCAGGAAACCAAAGAGCTCCTGCAACTGCAAGAACTGAAAAAACGCAACATGCAGGCACAGCTTGGCCTTTCTCTTTCACACCTGTCCATCAAGGAGCCTTGCACCCCTGAGCACCAAAAGCCTGCCACTTTGGAGAGTCAGCCCATTGATCCTGTTATAAAAACAGTCACTTTTACGATACAGGATGGTCAGGCCAAAATTGAGGAGCTAGAAAAATTGATATCCAGTCAGCCTCTTACTCTAGACGGCTTAGTGTCCTTGCTGCACTCTCATAGTGAGTTTGCTAACAAGACTGTCTTGGGTGGTCAGGAAAGAAACGAACTCGGTATTTCCGGTGACATTTCTAGTTGTCACAAACTCTTAGAAAACCTCAAGCATCAGCAAGAAGTAGAGAATGAGACCATGAGAAGAAGCTTGGCTAAGGCTGGAGACAGCATCCGCAACTATGAAGCACGGCTGATCACCATGGAAGATATCCTGGGGAGGGTTCAGCAACAAAAATCGGAAAGTTTAAAGAGTCCCTACGGGCCGGCATGTCCAATTGACGACTTGGCAGAGAGCACAAACAGAGGTCTTTCCCAGAGGGTTGAGTTGCTAACAACAGAGAACAAGGCACTCAATCAGAGGTACCAAGAGATTGTCAACCAGTTGAGAGAGGCAGACCGGGAAATTGACAGGCTGAAAACAGAGTTGAGAACACAGGGTAGACAGGAGCCACTCAGTACTTTAAATCAAATCAGGGTCAAGCAAGTAGAAAGTGCAGACAGTTTGGTTGACCATGGCTTTTATGAGAGGGAGCTAAATGTGAAGTCTCGGAAGCTGCAAGAAGCCCTTGTGAAGTTAGAGGAGGTAGGGAACAGTCTGAAAGACACTGAAAAGAGGCTCCAACTGAAGGAAGCCACTCTAAGAGGTTTGGGATTCCAGATGGGTGACCGGGAAAGTCATGGTAGCGAGGTACGGCTGGAGAAGGAAGAGCTGAAACTTCAGCTGGAGGTTGCCCAGGCTAAGCTCTCTGAAAGGGAGCAGAGGCTTTCTGTTGCTGAACAATCCTGGAAAGAACTTCAAACTCAGAACCTGGAACTTCAACGGAAAAATCAAGAAGTTGAAAGATTACTTAGCAGTAAAGAGATAGTTGATAGAATTGCAGAAACCAATGTAGAGATGGCGGATGCAGAGCTGACATCAGGTAGGACTGACAGGAAATTGGACTTGTGTCAGATGATGGAGCAAGCAAGTGAAGAGCTTACAGTGGAAAATTTAGGAGTTGAGAAAGTGATTGAGGAGTTCAAAATGAAGTCAGAAGCAATAAGTGTTTTAGTTGAGATTTTGGGAGAGGCAAATGCTGAGAAAATGGAAGGTGATTTAAGGAGCACATTTAAAGTCATGTGTGGACTTTGTCTTTTAGATGAGCATGTGGAAGTTAATGAGATGGGTAAGATGTTACTGCAGGAAGGAGAGTTTTGTAGTAGACTTTTAAGTGGTATGCAGATTAGTCAAGTGAATGAAGAAGGGGAGAATGTATGTAGGACAGCTAGAACTGTGGCAGAACAGATGTTACTAGAGAAAATGTTGTTGCTGTTTATGAATCAACTGATCCCTAATTTCAATGCGAATATGGAAGTCCAAACTCAGAGTGACACAAGGCAGATGTTTGGAGATCATGCCCTTACAGACACAAAGACCTGTGCATCACTTCTCAGTGATCTCATATGTACTCTACAAGAGAAATTGTCCTGTATGAAACAAATTGTTTCAACCTTGAAGACATCTCCAAATAAACAGCTCCAGACCTTGCTTGCTATGTTATCCAAGTATATAGGTCCAAAACGGCAGTGGTCAGAATATGTTCAAGAGGCAGTTTTGGAAGCACATTGCTTTTATTTGGGATGTAAGCAGAAATGTTATCAGGAAAGGGTGTTTGAAGAATTGCAGTCAGATATCAGCAGAGGTGACTGTGCAAATTGTGTCAAACTAAGAGAGCAGAACAAGAGCCTCTCATCCAAATTGAATGACTTGCAAAGACAGTTGTCGGTTCTTCAAAGACCCTCGGGAGAAGACATGAGCCAAGTCACACACATACAGATTGAGGGGGAGCCCATTGACTCCCTAGATAAGGCAATCCAGTTGCAAGATATGGTGGCCAAGCACAGAAAAGAACTCCGGGAGGTAAAGGAATCTTATGAACAAGAGGTGTGTAAGCTGAGGCAGGATGTGGCCAAGATGGGAGAAACTCTTCAGCTTAGGTCTGAGGAGAATGTGAAGGAGATTGACTCCTTGACCATCTGTATGGAGAACTTGAAGAGAAAGCATGAGGAAGAACGAAGCTCCCTGGTGGAGCAATTCAATCAAGAGATGGAAGATCTAAAGAGTGCTGTAGCTCCACAGGGCTTCAAGGAAGGCCAGGACCTAGCGGGCACCCTAAAGGAACGTATCCAAGAGTTGGTCACCCAGGTGGCAGCCATGACTGAGGAGATGAAAGCCCGTGACCGCGATGGAGAGTCGGCATCACTTCGTCTGAAATATGAGAAAGACCTGGAAAACCTGAAGGTCAAGGTGTTCCTTGTCCTCTACTGTCCTTCGTCCGTGATGCCTTGTATCTCCTTGTGGCAATCCTCCAGTCGACCCCCCCCCCCCCATCTCACTGCTTTTCCCTACTAACATTTCCTTTCTGCATTCCCTCAAATTAATTTTGATATTGCATGATTGTTAACCTCAAAAGTGCATGAGAGCATTGTTTTTTTGTATCTACAAAGAGGAACCCATTTTGATCAAATTGAAATTAATGAAAATGTGCTAAAATATACTTTAGGAATAGTTCTCCTGAAGTCAGTGGTATTATTAGTATCCATAGGGGACAATCTATAGAAATGTGTTCCTCAGCTTTTACCACCTCATGGCTGAACTCCAAGCCTTTGCAGTGATATGCAGTGACTTAGTCACCCACCTGAACCGACACCAATGAGCCGTAACTATCTTTTCAAACATTTTCAGACAACCCATCATTTAGTTAAACTAAACATAGGTAAGCCGAAATATGCACATCAGTTTGATGGTTTTCCATGTTCTGGCAGACCTGCAGTTGCAAGTGCACTCGGTTCATCTGGATGACGATGGTATCAGTGCATTGATCTCTATGGTTCAAACTCAGTATAACCTTTCTCCCTTTGACTAATTAATTAACAATCAATTGACAGCTCCGGCCATAACAAAGCTGCTCATTGTAATGCTTTGCAAAATGCTTGTTGCAGATTGTAAATCAGTCACATTGGAACTGCTTTAAGTTTTGCAATGCAAAGGAGAAATGTGCCTTTGTTACAGTAGCCCAATTACTTAATTCTCATGCATATTTTCTGGTATTTGGTCCACTTTTGTCCATTACACAACTTAGAGGTAAAGGTGGACACAAAAGAATGATCATCTGTGTAAAGATGGTTTATTTAATCATATTAGACTAATAGGAAGAAATACATGGTGACATCACAAGCTGTTACTACAACTCGGCATCCACATATTTGGTCTAACTTAAAGTGAAGTGTCATTGTTGTGCTTCAGTTCTGAATTTCTTCAGTATGTTTACTATAGTATGTTGCTCTTGGGAGGGACTATTTTGGATTGTCCAAAACAGGATATAATTCTTAGAAATACTGAGAGCATGTATTTCTGCAGGGCAGCATGTTACTGTCAGGCCAAGCTCAGTTTTGATGGAGTAGAAACATGTTCCTTATCTATTGTTGTGGCTCTTTATCGTTATTTTTTCCTGTTTGAATGTCTGGCCACATCGACTGTGGTTTATTGTTATTCCCTGACTGTTTAGAGTAGTATTGCTCACTTGCTTTTGTGCGACAGCAGCCACACCCAAACAGACATAAAAGTCTTTTTTACTTCATTCAAATTAGGCTTAACTCAGTTTGCTGTGGAATGTCCCCAAAACAAAGTGTAGAGCGGCAAGTCAGAGGGCTCTGACGTGGACTGATTGTCTTTCTTGCTATATACTGAGCATTCCCTTGCACACATGCACATTGTCCTTGTGTAGTGCGCCCTTGCAGACAACACAAGATAATAAATAGAAGTTAGCCTGTATTCTGTGATGGGCATCCCATCAGTGGCCTTGCCCCCCCGTGTAGAGGAAATGGGATTTTCCGCAGCGTGCAGGTGCGGCTGTGGATGTGAACACAGGGGACAGGATGTAACCTCGTGGCTGCAGCATGAGCTGGCTTGCAGGGTCGTTTTTTCCCCCCAGAGTTTGGGCGGGGGTGGGGTATATTTGTCGCCTGAGAAGTGCTCCACACTGACAAACCGTCCTCTATCCTCCCACCATTCCCAACTCTGCCACTGCCGCACTGAGAGCAGCTTTTTCAGTGCTGCACCCAAAGCAGGCCGGCACCACTTACCGCCCAGAGAGATTAGCACTGTTGAATAGGAGAGAGGAAGTGGACCGGGGTTGTCCGCAGCAAGCAGGCCATTCAAACCCCCTCGTGTGGAAACATGCACTGTAATTGTGCTAGTGTCAGCCAGTGGCTCTTTCCATAGTGGTTTTGATGGAGAGCTCACACACAAACAAACACACACACACACACACACACACACACTTCAGCATAGCTTTTCGGTGGGTGTCTTTGTCGTCAGTTTTCTGTCTTGTTTGGAAGATTAAGCGTTCATTGTGTTTGGTGGGGCTAAGCTCTTTATGTCCAGTCCGCAGATTAGATTTGCAGAATTTAACCAACAATAAGGGAGAAAAAAAAATAAATCTGTTATTCAACGGCAGAGTTTCAACTCTCATACCACTGTCAGGGATAAATGCATAACAAGCACTGATGCACCTCTGACCGCCTTATGTGTTTTCCTTTCATGTTCAGTGTATCTCCCCATCTTTGTTAGCGCTGTGTGGAGACAACTCGTACACAATGCTAACCTTGTCCATATATGTATGTGTATGTGTGTGTGTGTGTGTGTGTGTTTGTGGTCAGTGTCAGAAAGACCGAAACCAGGGTGAACAACACGTCTAGCTCTATGGCTTTGTGATTTAACAGTGCTCCTCTCCAACCCCCCCTCCCCAATACCCTTTTTCTTCATCATCACTATTCTCACAGGCTACGTGTGAGCGGGGCTTTGCGGCCATGGAGGAGTCGCACCAGAAGGTGATTGACGAACTGCAGAAGAAGCACCAGCGGGAACTGGAGAAGCTGCAGGACGAGAAAGAGAGGCTTTTGGCCGAGGAGACGGCGGCCACCATCGCTGGTCAGTCATCCGCATGCGCTCCCTCCCTAGTTGCCTAGGCACTGGGCAAAGGATTTGCACTATACCAGTCCTTTACTGCCAAACCCACCAGTCTGAATGGAATTTGTCAGTGAAAATTGCCTCCTTTCATGTTAGCACAGTAGCCAAATGGGGAATTAGAGAGGAGAGAGGAGGACTGGTCAGATTTCAGAGTACAGAGGAAAAGTTGAGCATTTGGCTGATGGAACAATTACTAATTCAGCTCTCTGGGCTAGGGGTCTGCAGCTTCTCATTAATGTCAGTGTGTAAAGATATGATGCCTGAAATTACTAGTTTAATGTACCGTCTTACTGGACTATGGCTCAAGAGTCAAATTAGGCCCTTTTTTGGTAAATCAATTCCTCTTTCCCTCTCACACACAGCAATCGAAGCTATGAAGAACGCACACCGGAGCGAGCTGGAGAGGGAGCTGGAGAAGGCCCGCAAAGCCAACAGCAACACTGAAAACGCTGACATAGAGGAGATCCGCAGACAGCACGAGTAAGCAAAGCCGTCAAGGCTCACGGTTAGACCTGGGAATTCACACAGCAGAGGTGTTCAAGATGGAGAACTAGAGTGGCAGAGTCACTACTCGCTACATCACCTTTCCCAGTGTAATGTAGTAACTGCACTAAATCCCAACAGCCCTCTTCTTCTCAACTGTGCCAAGAGTGCGTGTCCGTGTCCGTGTCCATCCTTATATGGCCTTAGCACTGTTGCAATGAATAGTGGCAAGGTTCTGATAACACCTGTTGTGGTAGTTTTGTCCCAGTGGTATGATTGCAATAACTGGAGATTATTCTACTTGATGAGAGCCCGTTTGCGCTGTTGAGCAATTGGACTCTCTTCACTCACTGAAAGCACTGAATGGGCGATATAAGAGTAACTGCTGGCAAAGCTGGGTTGTGTGACCACACTCCTGCTGCCAAACTCTCACTACGGTGACAAAGCAGCTAAGATGCCGGTGACCTTGCCAAACCTAGAATTACCGACTATTCAGGCTGGCTTTTGTTTTGCCTACGTACTGGTAATCTGTGCTCGGAAAAGGAAAAAAACCTCCCATCTTGGCCACTGCTCTGTCTAGACACAGCCCTTCTCTGAATGGTTAAAGCGTCAAACGGGTACACGAAATCCTCCTGAAAGAAGGGTCCACTGGGTTCTTTTTTGGGGCATTTAAGGGTACTGAGACTTTCTCGTACATTTTCAGCCTCTCTCTCAACTACCTTGCCTTTTTTTTTCTCTTGTGTTAGGGAGGAGCTTTTGTCCTTCCAGAGGGAGATCGAGGTGCTGTCGGAGCAGTACTCACAGAAGTGCCTGGAGAACGCTCACCTGGCCCAGGCCTTGGAGGCTGAGCGGCAAGCCCTTCGGCAGTGCCAGAGGGAGAACCAGGAGCTCAACGCACACAACCAGGTGCCTGGGCTGACGCCACACCACGCACACAAACACAAACACTCAGGTCATCTGCAATCATGGATGCTAGCTACAGAACTTTTTTCAGTAGAGTAAGAGAGTCTTGCATCCCTGCACTGAAATGAGCCCAGCAGCAGGTCAAGAGCAAATTATGTGGTCAGATTTTCTAGAAAAGATGCTTAAGTGGCCAGTCACACTAATATGAACCTAATAAGAATTTCCATTACCCGAAAAAAAAAAAAAAACACTTGACTCACAGGATTTCAGACTGACAATACAATATCACTCTCCCTTTCTTTCCTCAAGGAACTTAACAATCGTCTTGCTGCTGAGATCACAAAAATGCGGTCCATGGCAAGTGAGGAGGGTGGAGACACGTGCACAGTGATTCAGGGGAAGGAGCTTTATGAGCTGGAGGTATGTGGAAGGGTTTTGTTTTGTTTAATTTTTTTGTGTTGTTTATTCTTTGAGAGACTCAAGATATTCATTTTCCTGCACTCATCACCAGCTCCAGCTTCAGCTTTAATTCCTTTGCTTTAAATCCACAGGTCATGTTGAGGGTCAAGGAGTCAGAGGTTCAGTACCTGAAGCAGGAAATTAATTCTCTAAAAGATGAGCTCCAGGCTGCCCAAAGAGTAAGTAGATGAGCCAGATTAGATTCCTCATGAGGGGTTAATGTAGCTTTGGTTTATTTCTCTGCAAGAGGGTGAGTTTAGCAGTGGATTGTGTAACAATTACAACAGACCAAGCAACGTTGGCACAAGTCATAGTTTTGTCTAATAGTTATGTAAACACTTAAAGTGATGTTTGGATGTTTCTTAGGACAAGAAATATGCTACGGACAAGTACAAGGACATCTACACGGAGCTGAGCATCGTGCGGGCCAAGGCGGAGCGGGACTTGGGCCGTCTGCGGGAGCAGCTGCAGCAGGCCCATGAGGCTCTAGGCGAGCCCACGCCAGAAGACGTGGAGCGCAGTGGCTATGGTACGACCTTCATCTGACCCTCCGCAGTCTTCCACTTATCGTACAAAAGCAGTAGACTCAGCGGACCTTGAACTGTCATAGTGATGTAATCTCTTCCCAGTTTCGCATTAGAAGGTCTTGCGTAGTTATATACAATTATGAAATAGCCTTAATTGTCCAGCTGGCCTGAATGGTGTGAGGTTGTTGCAGTCCGTGGTGAGAAAGTTATTTATTCGAGTTATTCATGTCCTGACTCGCAGCAAGGCTTTGGTGTTGTACCTGGGAATCTTTCTCAATGCTTTATATTTATGGGCAGGGTGTTTCTTCATCTTTTTGGTGTTATGTTGAAACAAGCTAAACCGTGAAGAGTAAAATTACATTACAATTACATTTTGAATGAAAATGTTAATCACAAAAAAGTACTGAAACAAACGACTTGTTTTCTTAGATATCATGAAGTCCAAAAGCAATCCTGACATCCTCAAAATGGCAGCGGCAGCAGCCAAACGCTCTGAGCGCACTATGAGGTCAAAGGTGAGTGTCAAGGTCACCACTGGTTCAACATCACTCCTTACTGTCACCCTGTCCTCATCTTAGTTACCAGTTCATTAGACAGTGTGGCTGTTTGGTTTCATGTAATCTGAAGGTTGTTGAGGCATTGAGCACACAGAGATGGCGTTTCAGTAGGACAACACTGCCACCCAGAGGCCAACAGCTGTATGGGTCCTTTGGAATTGTTTTGCATATTTGAGTGGAAGGACTTTGTGCCAGTAAAGTCCTTCAGTGAGAAGTTCTTTTCCATTTCTTATTACAAATGTATCCACAAGTGTGCTTTGAGACTGGATGATGGTATGGGCATGTGTTCAGAGATAAATAAAGATAAGTAAGAAATAAGACAAGTAGCAATAAAAAAAATAGGGTAGGCCTATAGTTCAGCAAATATCCCACACAGGATTTAGGCAAGTTATTGCAGTCAAGTCTATTTATGCGCCCCCCCCCCCACACACACTATTCTCCTTATGTAATGCTCCATGTCGGGTGTTTTTGTGTGTGTATGTGTGTGTTTGTGTATATGTCTGGGCGTGTTTGCATTATTTCTTCATCTCTCCTCCCACTCCCTCTGCCCTCAGTCTGTGAGTCGAGACATGCCCTGGGACAGCTAAGGGCTGCCTGAGGACCTAGGGACTACTTCCTTTAGGTAAATTCCTTGGGAACAGACCGTTGTTGTTAGCCACCACCACCTCAATGCACCCTGCTGCCCTCCACCTGGGGAAGGAAGTGTGATTTGGTTGGATTGGGGAGGGCGTCTGGTTTTAATGCATCCCATGGTACACTTCAAAGGATTAGTCATAACCATTAACTAATTGTTCCATAGCACCATCATAATTGTCTGCTTTGCCTGCAGGCCTGACGGCAGACACAGTCTTTTCCAGTTTGCCTTGCCAAACCCAGCCAAAGCATCCCCTACACTTAAGCTTTCTTTGTTTGGATGAACAGAGGATGGCTGCTCTCTCTTTAGTCCCCATAGATTAATCCTTTGAAATGACTGATTCTTTAACCATCACTAATGTTTTGCAGATATTTTTAACCAAGTTTTCCTTTTACCTTTTTTCCACACCTGATGAATCGGCGTTTGAGATGAAATAAGAACTAAGAAACAGGAACTTTTTTAGGCACTCCCTTTGGGTTCTCAGTGGTCGGCTTTGTTGCAACTTGTCATGTCTCACATAGGTGGTGTTCTGGTTTGGGCTATACGTATGGGAGAACATAGCTTTGGATGATAGCCTATACATAGAAATGTAAACATAGACAGGTAAGGAAACGTTTAGGTAACATTTGGTCAAACAAAATTTATTCAGACAACTGTTGGAAGGTGGTAGTTGAATTCCTACAGCTTTTAAGTCTTAAGTCTTTTAAGACTTCACCAAAGACTTCAAAGTTGTTTCCCGTTCTGAACTGTGTGCTTAGTATATTATTTCCACACATTTCAATGCCATTTAAATGCGGTGCTGTACAGTGTGCAGTCTGGCCTGTGTAGCATCATTGCTTTCAATTATATGTTACACTGACATTTTCTCTGCTTTCTCCACTCTTGTGGCCAGCATACAGTGTGCTGAAAAACTGAAGCACTCTGAATTGCAAATGCACCCATCTGGATAGTGACAAATTTATAGAATTCACCGTGCCATAATGACTCCGGTTAGTCAAGTTAGTTAGTCCAGACAGGACATTGACCAATAGCTAGCCAGTGCTTGGTTCAGGGTGCCGGAAGCTCTGCCTTAAAATCCCTGAAGCAACCTTCTGTGGTGGCACAAGATAGTGACCAATACAGTGGTCATTAGTGGTGGCTCCATGGTCTTAAGAGTTGCCAGTTTTAGCTACAAACAGTTTACAATATCGTTGTTCATTTCATGTGTTGACCTGGTATACTAGACTATACCTGTAAGATATTCTTCTGCTGTTTTCAAGTTATTCAGATTAGTGCAGGTCTGTAAGCAAAAAGCACCATGTGTGATCCAGAGCCTTCATATAACTCCATTGCCTGCTTCAGCACAATTCACATGGAAGCAAACCACATCAGGATTTCTTCACTGCCGTCTTGCACGCTAACCTGAATAAACAGACACTGGGCACTCATTCATTTTTCTCTCTCTATCTCTGTCTGTCTCCAGAGTCTGAAGGAGGGACTGACTGCTGAGCAGAGGCTCCACTTGTTTGATAACAAGGACACCAAGGAGTTCTGACATTGACGCATCGACCCCTCCCTTGCTGCATGATAAAGACGCTGCCTCCCCAAACACAGCCCCTCCTTCCTCACTCACTCACTCACTCACTCACCCACCCACCCACTTCCCCCCACACTATATTTTAGCCCAGTAATTAACCATTTAGAAACACACTGGTCACAATGAGTCTATTATAACGTGGTATGATGTTTGAATTTTATGTCTATAGAGTATGCATTTCATGCACTTCTGTTACTGTGACATTTTTTTTTATCTCCATTGCCATGTCTTAATGTAAATACAGTTTTTTTTTTTTTTTTTTTTTTTTTTTTTTTTTTTTTAATTAAGCATCCATTATCACACATACACTAAATATGTTTGTGTAAGCTACTGTTTTAACCTCTTAGTTATGTGTGAATAGTCAAAGGAATACGTCAATGTGTACTGGATCAACAACAACACATCGCTTGAATGAATGAATGAATGAATGAATGAATGAATGAATGAATGAATGAATGAATGATGTGTATGTGGAACCAACATAGAATACAATCATGTTGCCAGACCTCTGTACGCACTATATCCTAAGTGCTGTCAGTATGCACATTATGAAGATGTCCTCAAACCCCCCTTGCAATGTACAGAGCTGGCTAAACTGTGTTGCTCTTCAGGGGGAGAAATGGCTGTATCGTTAAAAGAAAAGCTGAAACTTGCTTAATAGTAGCTTAATAATCCATATTACTCTTTGTGAACTATCTGACCACTTGAAAGGAATGATCGATGGTATCAACTTAACACACCTGGAAGGTTTAGGTTGGGGATAGATGTATGTATATGCAATATATGTATGTCATTTTTATCTCTATAATCATGTCTACTCAGACTGGGAGTTATTTTTCTGTTCCCCCCTTCAAAGTTGATTATGTTTGCAGTGTTGTTCAGTGGCAGACCCTTTATATTTATTTAAATGTCAAAAAGAGTTTTGTCTCACATTTCCATTGCTCTGTCCTCCAGTTATTGTAAATATACAGCAAATATCCACCAACTGACAACAGGTTTATTAGCAATAAATATTTTTGCACCCTGCCTTCTAACTTGTGTTTTTGTAGACAACGAACTTGTAAATGAACGGAATAGAATATGTTCAAATGTATTACCTTATCACAGCTCAAATTAAGGGAACACCTAATCATCAGATTATATCCCTTAAGTTCAACTGGACTCAATGGAAATTGATCTGTAGAAGCAGAAGCAATTGTAAATCAGTTTCCCCTGCTTCAGTGCAAGTGAACAATGACAGTAGGTGCTCTGGAGAAGATATGGCAAGACAAACCCACAAAAAAAAATATTATTTTCAATGTGGTGGCCACAGACAATTGCTCTCTGTTTATTATTGTCTATTGTCCTTGTCACTTATGACTAGAATCACGGGACAATACCTACCTGCAGCCCACTCATGTTGCACAGGTAGTTCAATTCCACCAGGATGGTGCATCCAGACTGGCCGTTTCATAAGAGGAGATGGACAGGGCCACAGGCAAGCAACAACTGAGCACCAGTGCAACAGCATAGACACTTTTGTGTGAGAAGGAACTGAAGCCTACAAAATGCTCTCCAGCAGGGCATTGCTGTACTTGGTTTTTGACTAAACTGATGTCAAGAGGGTGTCATACAGATGTCTAGTTGGACCCAGGGTCACTGTTTGGTCTCATTCAGCTGGATTGGCATTCGGTACATAACAAACAGAATAGACAGGTCTGTCACTATCAACACCTTCACTTCACAGATGAGGGCTGGTTCACAGTGAGCATGTTGCTGCTGTTGAACGGTCTGGAGATGCTGTGGGGAAGATTGCTTCTCACGCCATCCAGAATGACTATTTTGGTGGGGGATCAGTGATAGTCTGGAGAGGCATGTCCTCATAGAGCTCTACAAACTAGTCAATGATGACCTGATGACTGCATGTACCAGGATGAAATCCTCTGAACCACTGCCAGACCTAATGGTCCCTGGAATACTCCTGGAGCAGGCCAATGTCTGACCCAATGCAACACACATTAATCAACCCGGAATTTAGTTGAAAATCTCTGAAACATTATTGCTGCATCTGACCCTTCACCAAGTAACACAACACAGACCCTTTACTCATCCCAAAGGACATAAAGTTTGATTAAGAATGCTCATTTGCTGCCATAATTGAATTTGAGGACATCCTCTTCAATCTCATTAGAAACATGGCCATGTGACATTTTCACATTTTGGAAATTTGGAAAAGACTATTCAGCAGGTTCAGAAATGTAAAATTCCAGAATAACAAATACTGCCTATGCCAACGACAGTGCAAATATATTCAATATATTTATTAAAATACTGTAAATTCTGAAATACTGTTCTTTCCAAATATATACTATACCATATAGGCCTGCCAAAATAATGGCAACCATTGTCGCAAGCAATAAGTTCAGCATTATTCACAAAAATAAAAAGTTAGAAGCACGATTATTTAACAAGGATCCAGTGAAATCAAATATTTCAGATGTTGGAATATGAGCACTGAAAACTAAATAAACGTTTTCTGCAAACATTGAAAAGGAGCAGAACATTTAGGTAAAAACTTGTGTAAAAGACTAAGTGACAAAAAATGTAGCCTATTACGGTATTTAATTTACCTTCATGAAGTGGATATATGGACATAAAAAATAGCCTCATATTTCCCATAATGCCTCGGTGATGCTACCAGCTGACAGAGCCGTTCTTGGAGTGCAGCACGTTCGGATATCAGGAAAAAAGTGTGGAGACCTTTCATCTCTTTCTTTAGACAAACTTCAAGACATCTTTCCCCTGCCCCTATGTGTAACTGGGTGGACGAAAGATGGGGTCCCATGTGGCATGTTCAGACTGGTGTTATGAAATCAACTAATTGATCTACATTCTAGATTATTTTTGGTAAGTTACTAGCTAATGCTAGCCATCTTTGGCAACGCATTGCTGTCTTTTGTTTAACCTACGCAGGGCCTATTGCTAGCCAGGAGTACATGAAACATCAGCAGCCAAAATTATGATGGCTGATGTCATCCTCTTGAAACAAGTAAAGCCGTGCATTTTGTTATGACAAGCAAATTTGATTTTGAAGCGTCATTGTCATAGCATTGTGAAACCTTTGCTTTTATGGCCAACTGTAGCTGTCTAAGTTAGTTAGCTAATGTTAGCGACCCTAGTTGGCAAGATAGCTCACAACACTGTACAAGTTAGCCAGCTAATGTTAGCTGGCGTAGATAGAAACGGTATCCATCTATCGCTAGTTGGCTAACCCTGATGTTGCTTGTCACGAGGAAAACATTGTAAGCTAGCGATGCTTACCAACATTTGTTTACATTACTATAACGGAGTCATTGGCGTATTAGATCTAAGTAGAGAGAAGGACAACTGGTGCCGAGGAACATAAATGTGTTTTAAATTTATTAAAGTGTTCATGTTTATGACTAACCTGAAGTGCAACTGTTTGATAAATATCCTATGTCTCAGCAGATGAATGTTGTGCCTACTGGCTTTCGTTTGATAGCTAAGGACATGTTATATCGCTTGTCAATGTTTGCTGACTTCAAAGTATGAATAAAAGCAGACGTCAGCTTGCATGTTAAAATAGTTCATAGTAAGTTCACTGGTCAACAAAACTGGTAGTTGAGCTGTAGCATGGCTTGGCGGTCGCTTGCCACTTTTACTTTTACTTTTATTCGACCACGCTTGCCACGCTAACTTTAGCTAGTAAACTTATTTTGACAGTCCGAAGCCTGTCAAGGATTCGAACACCGAACCAACGAACCCGAAGTTCTGAGAGGAATAACATCAACGCTACTCATTTCAAGCCTAGCTAGTTAACCTGTTCAACTTTCAATGCGTTTCACATGTTAAATTGGGTATGGTAATGCCTGTACACGTCATAAAATTTGCTGTCTTAACGAAGTGTAGATAACTCTAAAACTGAACTTTTTTGGCACACTCAGGCAGTTAAGAGTAGGTCACGGTTATTGTCACAGTGGGAAACAGACTTTGCTATCTGGCATAAGTAAGGTTATTAGAATAAGAGAATCCTTAGAATAGCAAGTGTAAACTCTAAGAGAATTAAGATTTTACAGTGTTAACTGGCATCCTCGCACCTATTTAGATCTGTCTAGTTAATGATGGTGCTTTTGTTAGTGCAGTAAATGTAGAAGATGGAAGTGGCATTGTATTGTTCTGATGCTTGTTCAGTAGCTAACTGCTTAATTTCTAATTTCTATTTATTTCTGTTATGCAGGTTATAATGGACCAACCAGACAGCAATGGGGATGGGCTACAACCTCAAGACCTCTCTTCCTCCTGCACCATCCCCATTGCCTTTGATCTGAGCAAAAAGAGTGAGGATTGCCTGCGCAAAGCCAGTGCGGTGGAGGCCCTGCATGTTGTTCAGCCTCCGGGCTGGTATGTTGGGGCAGGGACTAGCGAAGGGTTAACCTTTCCTGAGAACCCCTGTGACCTCTCCCCAGTGGCTGGGGAACAGATCCAACCCGACAACGCCTTCTCTAATACCACCGTGACCCTCTCATACGTCAGCCGCTCTCACGTCTTCTCCTCCGGCACCCCCCTCACAGCGAATTGCCCTCTTTATGACGTATCAACCCTCAGCAAGAAACTCTCCCAGCATGCCTCGGGCTTCGAGGCCCTCCCGTTGGTGTCCGAGGCAGATGGGGTGCCGCTCTGCGTAGAGACAGACCCCCACTGCCTTCAGGCGGTCGCCACACCTGTCGGGGTGGCGGCGCACGAGCCGTATGAATTTGTCCTGCCTGCTCAGGTGATGCAAAACGTTGCCACAGGGGTTTGTTTCCTCAAGCATGCCGTGGACCTCAATGGCATGCAAGACGCTGGAGATGCTGCATCCGCCACCGCTGTGGAAATCCTGACGCCGCTTCCGCAAGGTGGCCCCATTGTTTGTAAGCTCTCGCAGGAGGAGAACGGCTGTTTGCAGAACGGTGACTGCGCCTTATGGGATGCTGCAGCATGCAGTGCTGAGAACGCCTCTGGCGAGCTCTTCACGAACCCAGCCGAAATGCAGGGAGAGAGGGATTCGGAGGTGCTCTTTTTGATTTCCAGAACTGATCAGCCTCTTGAAATGCATGTCACAGGGACTGCAAGAAACATTTGCAGCTCACTCAGTCGGGAATATATGAGCCCTCTTGAGGATCCTGTGTCACCCCCTGCCATGCCACAGGACGAGATAGAGGATGTTTTTGTGCTGCCACAGACGGCAAGCTCTCCAAGCGGGGAGAACTTTCCGGAGGACTTGGTTACAAAACACACTGAAGTGGATTTTCTTGGTCCTCCGCCTGCTGAATTGGCTTGCGCTGGCGAGACAAAATGTTTACTGGATAATTCAAACACTGAAAACATATCACAACTGAGCTGCCAGCCACTGACAGATAATAATGTGGACACAGAGCTGGCACTGTCAGAGGAGCCTCAGGATTTGCCCGAGGATGTTCAAGCATCAGGTGTGATAGACAAGCCTGAGGCAGTAGCCAAACAGCAGTTAAACAACAGCCCGCCAGCAAAGGAGGCAAGGCTGGAGAGGAAAGTACTCCCTCCTCGGACAGGAAGGGGCATAAGGTTGGAGGCCATCGTCCAAAACATCACCCCATCCCGATTCAAAGCCAGTAGCACTCGCTTGACTAAGAAATCCCACTGCTTGAAAGTGAAGGTGTCTGAGAGTAAAGCTTTAAAGGATGATGGGGAGGGTGTAGCTGCTAGCGTTGACCCTGACTCATGTGAGACCGTATGCACTTCGGAGCAAGAGACTAGCACTTCAGAGACGAGCACTTGCTTGCAGGTGCCAGTCCAAAAGGAGGAGGAAGGAGACAGCAGCAGCTGTTTTAAAGAAGGATCTACCTCAGATTTTGAACACACACAGAGTCTTTCCAAATATCTTCACAAGGGCACATCTGATGACGAAGTCACAACCAACGCATCATCCAACCCAAACAAGAAATCGGGAAAAAAGTCAAGTAGCACTTCGAACTGTAAAACATCAAACGATCACCCTCCGATAAGTCCGTTGCCTCCGCCCAAGTCGCACAAGAAAAAAAGTCCAGGGAAGCAACAACGTGCAGGCACGTTGAACAAAAGCTCACCCACCAGCAAGAAAGCCTACACGTCCAAAAAGAAATGCAAGAAACACAAAGTAGGCCAGTCCTCCATGTTCTCCCCCAAGGAACCTGAGATCAAGCTGAAGTATGTCAACTACAAGGAAGAGAAAAGGGACTTGCGGGCAGACATGTTCTCCCCTTTTGTGCATGTGGAGCGCAAGGATTATGTCACGTGCACGGTCGTCAACTACCCCGAGGAGGTGAAGACCACAGTCAGAAAAGGACAGCATCAGCTGACCTCGGGCTTCGTGTCTGGTGCCGTTCCATCCACACCTTTCCTGCAGTACGGCCGTGTGTCGATGGAGGCTTCACGGCGTGCCGAGCTGGTCTGCTGCCTGTGCGGTGGCGCGGCCAACGCACTGGACCTGGGTGACCTCTACGGGCCCTACTACGCTGACGGCTCCAAACCAGAGAGCAGGCCCTCGGCCGGCCTTGCAGGCCTCAAAGCCGAGGAAGAGGAGGACCCCAGCGACTCGGACTCGTCGTTTGGCGCCAAGGGCAGGAAGTGTGCCTCGGCCATCCCCGGTAGCTGGGCCCGCCGTGCCCGCCAGAGCAGGACCCCCTACACGGCCCTGGGGGCTGCCTGCCAGAGATGGACCAGTGACAGCGAGCTCTCGCACAGCCCGGCAGCCAAGAGGTCACGGCCTGATGGTGGAGCAACTGAGAGCTGGTACAGCCCGCCCGTGGTGCCGCTGGACTTGAACGAGTACTGGCTCCACGAGGACTGCGGCATTTGGTCGGCAGGAGTCTTCCTGGTGAAGGGGAGGCTCTATGGGCTGGAGAAGGCAGTCAAGGTGGCCCAAGAGACAGTAAGAGTCTACACGGAGTTTGTATCGGCATTTATTGAACAGAATAGAATAGCTTACTTTGTAAACTAACTTAACTATTAATGGGTTGATCCGGATTGAACGGTTTACTGTGGTCATCCACAGTCAACTGCGGTTTCAATTAATTTAATGATATTCAAGTCGTGTTTGGTCAGGCTGGTTAAAAAAAGTATTGCTCTTTAAAATGTAAACCTAAATATTTCTAGCCTTTCTTAAACTTACGTGGAGGGACATGTTGAAGTTGATATAAGGGAAGTGGAAAACGTTAACAACTGGTGCACAAAGATGTGGAGTTGTTAAGGCCTTCAGTGAGGAAGAAACTTCCCTGCTTGTACTTCTGTTGCTTATCTCGTGTTCTTTTTTTTTTCCACAGCTGTGTTCCTTGTGCCACAGAGTGGGCGCCACATTGGGGTGTTTTTTCAGAGAATGCCCCAACAAATATCACTACATTTGTGCTGTACGGTCTGGTGAGTGTCTTCTTCTTTGTCTGGGGTTCAGTAGGGCAGGGGTGTCAGTGCGTTTGGCTGGAATGTTTAGTATGATGGGTGGAAGGTTAAATCACCGTAAAAGCGTTGCTTTATAGGCTGTTTCTTGTAGACAGATGGATGTATGCCAGTTTGCACAAGAGACCAATTGCCTACTCCCCTTGGCTTTTGCAGATGAAAACATGTTCTTGCTTGAGGAAGCAGGAATGATCATTGAGTGTTCAGTTCCAATGAACAGTGTGTTACTGTAAAGGAACAAGAGGATTTGTTTTGCCATCCACTATTCATAAGAAACTTTCTGATTAGAAAGTGAACTTTTAATAGGTCTGTAAAAGCTTAGGCCTAGATAAATGTTTTTCGGATCTGCGTTGTACTTTCTGAATCTAGATTAATTTATGTCAGTTGGCAGTTGTGTTTGTTTTAAGTCAGGAAAAGCAACATTTTTTTGAAGCTTGATATCTGCAAGAACATTGTTGAGTACTGAAGACAGTGAAAATATTTCCTTTTGAAAGTGGCTTATGAAACTCACATCCAAATGAATATCATAACATCAGTCAACCATAGCAGATGTACCATAGGCCTGTAGTCATTGCCATGTCTGTTCAGGCCAAGCTTCCAGTTTAATGCTTAGTAGGACTGATTAAATGTAATTCATATAAGCCCTTGTAAGTCCTCTTGTATGTGCCTACAGGCTGTGTACTCAATGAAGAGAACTTCTCAATGAAATGCACTAAGCACAAGGTAAGATATCAGCTTTTCTTGAGTCATACAAATAAATGTTCAATAAGATCAGATCTTTGAGGGATGCACCAATCAGATATTTACATCGGATATCGGTCCCGATATTGACAAAATAGTTGGATCGGCTATTGGAAAAATTTAGCCAATCCCTGGGCCTTTTGACTTAAATGACTATGACTGCAACTAAGACGACACTAACTTTGTATGCTAGGCTACCATGTGTGAATACTGCAAGCTACGCTATGCTTAGTGTTGCCACACGTCCTGGTTTTCTGGGAATGTTTTATGGTCTCAGGGTGTCTGTGGGGTTTTGCCAAAATTAAGGCCATTAAAAGTATTAAGAAGTATTCATTGCCATTACATGAGGTATTATTTTTTTCAGTGACGTTCAGTCAAGTGTTAAAAAGGATTAAATTTAACCTCAATATTCCTGCATATACCCTGGGTCTGTCCCGGGAAATTGGTAATCTTTCCCGGGACGGCAGTTGTCCCAGTTTTCTGTGAAATTGCACTTCCATGCACAAATTCATTAGTTTCACTTTCAAAGAAGTATATTCTCCTGCTGTTGCACCACTCTTTTCTTTCCCTTGTGCCTGATGCATTGTATCAAGCTGGCTGGCGATCCATGTTGTAATGTGCAGTTGCAAAATAAAAGTTTACTGTAGTCTGCATTGTCTACCACCTAGATGCTAGCCACATGCAACCACAAACAAGGCTGAGCGTATATTTAGTAACATTGAATACGTGCAATCAGAGGAAAGGAATTTTGTCAGATTAGTCAAAGCTGAACTCCAGGTAAGACTGAGTTTAGCATGGAGTTGTACGCATTAAGTTGGTGACAGAAAATGCTTAATGTTGCATTACATCACAGCAGCATTGCAGTTTTTAAAACATTGCAGTAGGCCTACTGCAATATTTGTGCCCAAAATACTGCATTATGCAATAAAGTGTTTTGTGTGAATGCAGTTTGTGTCAAAAATGGGCTATTGCATTTACTGTGTACTTACACCAGAAGTATAAATGCAGGATTGAAAAGAAAAAAGAAGAATTGAGAGAATTATTGTGAGAATTATTGAGTGCTTAGTTGACAAAATTGATGACTAAAATTTTTAACTAAAATTGATATATGAAAGGAGAGCAGCAGTGTGTGTGCACTTCCATAAGTTTTTTGCTGAACACGCGCCCTACCTGTAGCTCTGGCTAATTAAAAGACGAGGCTGAGGTTTATTAATTCAGCAGTGATGTTGGATCGGTATCGGATATCGACCGATGCAAAACCCAGATATCAAAATTGGTATCGGAATCAAAAAAGCTGTGTCAGTGCATCCCTATTTTGGCTAGATGTAGTAATAGTTTCACTGATGGAATGTTCCCTGATCCAGCTTGTTCTCATTTTCTTCATCAGAATAAATCAATCAAAGGCTCTATAAATAGAAAGAATGCCAGATGACAAAACCCAGGAAGCAGCACCGGTTCAAGGTTTGTTTTCTTTCTTTCTTTTTTTCTTTTGTTTGTTTGTTTGTTTCTTTTTGATTTTATTTTCTTTCAATTTATAGTCCAGGCAGTTTGGTGTTTCTTGACAGAAAAACAGATTATCTAGCTTCATCATATTTTCATGACAAGTGTGTAGCTGATATAACAATTTTAGTCACTTTTTGTGGGGAAATGACAGTGAAAACAGCACACTACGACCACAACTAGTCCTTTCTGGAAAGATCATAGCTACAGAAGCTATATGCACCTCCTTATAATGATATTGGTAATGCATAAAACTGAATAATATTTGGCTCAAATTGACAGTTGTTTGAATGTTTAATTACTCGTTTACTCACTCTTAACTAGCTGACACCGATTGTTTTTCACTGTCATTGTGCAACAAGCAACACTTGTCACCTGTCCTTTTACTGTTAATGTTCATATTTGAGCTCTTAGCCTTCAAATGTTCAAATTTAAAGAACATCCAAAGTTTTCAGGTTGTCTCAGAGGCCCCTCTCCGAGCAGTTTTATAATGTGATATTCAATTTTAGCATTCTAAAATTTTAATATTAGATTTTAGCATAACACGTCCCATATGGTTCTTTCAGATAAACATCTCTGCCACTCCACTTTGGTAATGCAGTGCGTCGGCCAAGCTCGCTGAGACCAACTAGCATGTCTCCGGAATGGGCAGCAAGAGGCCTCTGGAATGCAATCACCCTCTAACCTTAACACAACATCTCAGTAGTGAAGTCACTCCTCAACGTCAGTGCACACCAATAACAACAACCAGGGAACTTCAAGACTTTTTGTAAACGCCAATATGTGTGTCTGTGTGTGTAGCGCTTACAGGTTTGGAAGTGGAGGCCAAAGCTTGTTAACTAAAGGGCCCAAAGCAGTAAAGAGGAATGAAATCACACAGAGTAACGTTTTTAATATATAAATATATAAATATATGTTTGAGAAGAAATTCTCAGCAGTTAGTGGAGTTATCCTAAGTGGATATTATTATTATTGTTGTTATTACTAATATTATTATTATTACAATTCTTTTTTGTACAGAATGACTAGTCTTATTTATATTTTATTTCAATATAAGAACTATATTTCAGTCCATTTGGAAACAGTGTTGTAGGATGCATTGTGTGTGTTTAATTTAATCAGTGGCATGAACGAAGTTCATCTGGCGAACAGACATGTGATTGTTGCTCCCTGGGACCGAGGCAAGTGTTGGCCCAGAGGAGAAGAGAGAGGCTGATATCTGGGGGCAAAGGCAGGTTTGTTGCATTGCTTTCAGATAATTCCCTCCCACTCAACATCTGTTTAATCACAGGCGTGTTATTTAATTTCTGCTCACATTCTTGATGACATGAACATGTCTGTTTACACAGAAATTGGCTTCAAAAATTGAAAAGAAATTTGTTTTCTTTGTTCTCAATCAGAGCAGAGACCCCCAGTGACTCTAGAAAGGCTTTAGCTCCAGTCTACCTGCTGTTCTCCATGCATCTTTCTAGGCGGCTCTTAGTGATATTGACTATCAAACCAGTGCTGACTATCAAAAGAGTGCACAAATGATTTTGTTCTCTTTTTTCATTGTGATCCATGAGGGAACTGTGCCTGTGTTTTTAAGTCATTCATTGAATGTATCTCCTCTGGTTGTTCTCTTCAAAATGAGAATTTCAGAGTGCACTTTGGCACTTCATTTATCCATGTGTTTTTGTCATGTTTGGAACTATTTTCATTATCATTTTTATTGTTTGAAGAATTATTTAAGAAAACAGTATTGTCCCCCTAAAATGGAATGCCTCAAAAAGAAATTTCCCAAGAGCACTCCAGTTCTAAATGAGCTAGATCCTTATAAAGACATGGAGTTTGTTCTTGCAATGCAGTGTTGAAGGACAACTTATGTTCCTCACTATACAGTGAGACTTTGCATCCTCTGTCCGAGGAAAATTTATTGCAGTAGAGTTTCCTGCATATCATCCACCTCAGATGAGTCAATGGATGTCTCCTTTCTTGGCCTATGATGGTAGAACAAACAGAAGACCAACAGCTCCATTGATAAAAACCATAACTTGGCATAACTGGCAGCCTAATGTTCCCAGTGAAGTGTACTGTAGGACTGCCCAGTAGGCCACATCAGTGATAATGAAACTTTACATGCAGATTACTTAAGATCTCCTTAGCCTCCCCCAGCAACCACCGGCGGTTGTTATGTTTACATTAGTAAATGGTCACTGGGCATGGCGTAGGCTCTCCATCTCTCATGCGGGTGCCTGCAAAACTTTCTCACAGAATTTGGGTTTCTCCTTTAAGTTTGTTTTTATTTGCCAATAGTCGATGCTTCAGAAGCTCTGGTACGAGGAGCATAGGTTTTTCTGTTTTTGTTTGTCTGTTTTTGTCATTGTCCTCTGTTGTTCTCACCCAGCCGTGTACTTGTCTTGTCCACTTGTTGATGGAACACAGTATAGAACATCTAACAGAACTGATTGCACAGCTAAACACTATGTTGTATGGTAAACACCAGCTTGTGGTTTTCTGTAATTTTTGACAGGGCTATTAATGGTCAGTGTCTTTCCCTCTTTAACCAACAGTGTTGACACATCTCTTGTCTGCCGTCACCTCAAATGGACATAGTATCCCTTTCAATCAATATATGCAGCTGGAACACATGCTAACACACATAAAACTTTTTGATATATTTAGCAAGAAAATATTTCTTTTTTTCTTTTCAATTTCCTTTTACATTTTAAACACAGAATGAATATCAATTTCTACCCTTCTACTTGCCAGATAACAACTCAGATGGCCAGTTTACCAGCTTTGTGGAAGACAAATCAGATGATGTACATAGACTTTGTTTATGTGAACAGTTGACAGGAGGCTTGCATGCACTTTTTAAAAGAGATTTGTCTGAACTGATGCAGGCTTGATACTTGTCTGATGGGGGGTTAAGGATGTGGAGGGAGGGGTGGGTTGGGTAAGAGGTGGAGTGGCAGTGGGGGGGACAGGTGCGTATAGGAAGTGCATTGTAGTCTATGTCAGTGATGTTGCCCATTTGTGTCCATTGCATAGCAGCACTAGACCAGTGTTTGTGTACCCAATGAACTTTGTGTTTGGTCTGCAGAAAGGCAGCTGCAGTTAAATGTCCTGACATTTTGTGCCAATGCCACAGTCACCGTCTTGTGGTGGCGTATGTCCAAGCAGGTTTTAGTGAGGCCTGCTCATCTTGCTGCATACAAGCAGTGTGCCATATTGATCTTTTTTTAAACTATTTTTTACTTGGAGAAAATATTTGTTTGTTTTTTCTGTAGCTTTTTTTTTCTTAATGAGGTACATCACTTTTTGATCATTTCTGGACTTCAGCCAAAGTCTGCCACATGCAACCTGTAGAGATAAAAATGCCATTACTTTTGGCAGTGAAACTGAAATGCACCAAATGTTTTGTCTGTTGTTTTTTTCCTTTTTTTTCTTTTCTTTTTTATGTGTTGTCTCTGTATCTTATTTTGTCAAAATCTAAAACTCAGGGTTGAACCTCAGTTTCTGAACTTTATATCCTAATTTGTTCACCCCATATTGGACTGGAACAATACTACAGCTTAATGGGTCAAAATGTGCAAATAAATTGCATACTGTTCAGTCACTTTGGATACATGAAGTCTTTGTCTCTTGTTTTCCCTCAAAATGCTCAGTGGCCATGAAAAACTTTTCATCGAAGATGAATGATCTATAAGTTGCTCAGATTCTCTTCAAGTAGTTGACGGGGCAAAAAATGTAATTGAATTAAATTGTAGATTTTAAATAACAGTATTATAAGTTGACAGCTGACATGACAGTGTCACAAAAGGTATTGCAGTGAAACTACCACACATTCACATGTTTGAATAGTGTTCATGTTAGGAGGGTATATTAAAGACACCTTTTTGATGTGTTGGCCTGTCTGTGCTACCTATACTTTATCATTGAACATATTTATTAAGTCACTATTGAAATATCTGCTCAATAGCCTGGATGATGAAGTATCTCTATTCCTTCCTCTATTTTCCCATGTCCAATTTCATTCTTCAGGCAATTGACAAGTACCAAGTCAAAACACGTGTCTTAAAGATTTCTGTTTATTTTTGCTTAAATCTGTTAACAGGAAGACAGTTGTATTGCGAAGACAAGTCTGACAAGAATTCTAGTGTTATTTTTTATTCTCTAATGATTGAAACATCACTGACCCCACAGGGCATCTAAAGGCTGTCACGGAAGAGAAAGACAATGAAATCACACAACTTGCAGCACAATACACAATGATCACTCCATGGAGATCTGAGTCCTCAGTTCTTGGATATCAGCTGGCAGAACTGGAGTGATAATGGCATTAATGTGCCAGAGAGGAAGTTCCAAAATCCATTCAGTTCTGATTGGTCAAAAACTAAATTTTTTTAAGCCATTCCAGTTCCGTGACTTATGACAGCCACAGCGCTGTACTGTGAGCTCTCTGAAGTTGAAGGTAGATGCAAAGCTACCTTTTTTTATCCCATGCTCAAAGCTGTGGTGAATTCATGTATCTTTTTCAAGAGTCACATGAAACACCCACAGCACGCTTTTCACACAAAGCGTCAGCACCCAGCATGCAGCTGTGTCCGAGTAACAACAGAAAACACTTGTTTGCCCTACTACCACAACACTTTTTTTTTTTGCTCAGAAGACCTTGTGTTGAAATACTTGACATCACCACAAACTAGAGTATTGCAAAACTCCGATATCATCTTATTCAAGAGAAATCTCAGCTCTGATGTCCTTGATATTGTTAAAGACAACAACACAACAACAACATGATACAAATACAACACACTGAAAAACCAAGTCTTTTTTTTCAATCATCATATTTAGCCCTAGATTCTTTCAAGAAGTCATGAAGATATCACTGTGGAATATTTTGCGATTTTGTGCTACAGCAAAATTTCACATCACAACAATTGTGTATTTTGTGAGGACAGATTTTTATATATATAAATGTATCTGTTGTATCTCTTCATGCAATTCAAAGACAAGATTGTATCAATCTTTAGTTATTTTCAGATAAAATCAAAACAAATAAATAAATAGGGCATCAGTTCTGAATTCCCTACTTTAAAGGAAAAACTAATAACTAAGAAAATCTAAAAATACATTTTTTAAATTAATTTCATAGATATGTAATTTGTTGTTATATGAGAAGAAAACTGGAGCTTTTCTTCTTAGTTTTTTCTTCTTTTTTCACCATTTTGTGATATTGGCTGACCTGTACCTGGGCAGTTTTTGACACCTATTGAAGTAGATTATCAGTGGCACTGAAAAACATGCATGTCTGACAAAAGACCAGCCTTGCTTTTAAGGAAGAATTCAGTCAAGTACTAGCTTATAAATGACATTTTGACATAAAAATGACAGTGACATTTTCACACTAGAACACTTTGGAGAAATAGAATCTCTCCATAGTCTCCAGCCTCTGAGCACTTAAGAACAGCTTTGCTTTAGTCTCACTGTAGTCATTCCATCTCCAAGAGCTCAGGAGTCATACAAAAATGACTAAAACATCTACAGTTTTGACAACAACGACAATAAACAACTGATCATCACATTACCAAATTACAACTTCAAAGCATTTGTCAAGTTGTTTTGAAAAGCACTGTACCCAGAGCTTGGTACTAGCTAAGGCTTTTGGGGAGGAATTTTCCATTGCACAGCCCCCTTGTGCCACTCTGGGTAGAGTACCCATACCCCACCCCATCCATAACAGCTGAAACAGGCTCACTCATTAAAATAGTCATCCTCTCTTGATCTGACCTCAAAGCTTTTTTTTATTTTAGTAAAGAACCCTCGATGGTGTGTGGTGCACGAAAACATCAGCGTGTCTAAATCAGGTTGAGAGGCATTGGAGGGGTCTAACACTCTGCTTCTGTGCGTGGGACAAGCTGGCTGGCAGTGACACACAGCTGAAAGCTGTTTCCAGTTGTGTGGACAAATAATTTTGCACCAGTGATCCCAAATATCCCTCCATCCAAATGATTTCCATGCCACTTCAGATTTCTGTAGGGTTCAGTGAGATGTTTTTTTTCCCCTTTTGTTACGCCTTCTTTGGAATCTGACCCACAATGTAAAATACTAAAAATGTACACTGATCCGCTCTACCTTTCAATGTGTAAAAATAATGGTAGTAGCTTCATTTTGAGAAGAGGTGATAGAATGGGCAAATAAGCAGCTCAGTACCATTTGGTGCAAATGCATCAATTATCTACTGCAGAAGATTAAAAAAAAAAACCTTGGCTAATTACAAAATAACTGATTGAAAAATATATATTTCATACAGAGGTCAAATAAATTAAACAAATCAATAGAATTCAATAAAACACTGATTTAAATGTCCAAACATATTGTACAAAAGGTAATATAGTCTCTTTCATGTCACATTTTAGTTGATGTTAAAGTGCCTATGACACACTTCCGAAACGCTTCTCATGTTGAAATGGGTGGAATATTGCAAACAAAACTCTAGAGAATCGAAACTGCATCTCTATTTAAGTTTCAGAAAGAATCTTTTAGATAATTATGTTGATGTAAAGTATTGAATTCAAAATCTTGAAGATCAGAAAGAGCTAAAGGTCACACTGATTAATCAATCAACAAAACTTTGTGTATTTTTTGGCATTGTAAAAAAATGTGGAATGGGCAGTCTTTTAGTTGTTGGCTTGCTAGTACCCTACAGTATTTTCTGTTTAAGGAAGTGGTTTCAGTGTTGAATTTAAGCAAACGCAAAAATTATGCCATAGTTTACTATTTTAGTGAACTGTCCCCATTTGGGTTTTCTTTTTTGCTTAATAAGGGTATATTGCTCTCAAAAATTTTTTTTGCTCTTGGTCTGCAACATATTTTCAGAATTTTTACTTTATAACTTTCCATTTTTTTCCATTTTTTTTCAAAGCACTCGGTCTACTGGTAGGTTTTAATTTCTACAGTTGGAAAGGTGACAGCCTTCTATCAACAGTCTCTACAGAGATTCTGTGGAGTGATTGATGTCACTATTAGGAATGTTAACAAGAGAACACCACTGATTGTGGTCTGCATTATATGCTCTGGGCAAGAGTCATTCACAGCCCTGCAGTCATAGTTCCAGAAAGGTTGACTTGCAGAATCAGTCTAACATTTGGGAGTGTATCCATGGATAGAGTTACAATTGTGTGTAGCATTAGTATATATATGATATTTTCTGTCCTTTCATGTTGTTTTGTGTGCGTGTGCGTGTTTGTGTGTGTGTGAGAGAGTGTTTATATTTGTGTACATGTCTGTCCTGTACATAGTGTGTCTAAACACAAATCTCTATGGGCGTGGTAACTAGGATGCGGCTGCCAGACGTGTTATCTCTGGACACGCGCTCATATCCGGCTGGCGTCACCGTTGCATAGCGGTGACCTTGCGGCGAGCCCGTCTCCATGGCGCCTGCCGCCTTGGGGCCCCCACACACCACGGGCGAGAGCGTCTGCTGCTTCATGCGGTCCACCAGCAGGTCCTCGTCCTCCTCGTCCTCCTCCGAGGTGGAGCTGAGCGCCCCCTGGTGGCTTCCGACCCCACTGCCAGCGGCCCCGCCGACCCCCCCGACCCCGACCTCGCTGTCCAGCATCCAACGGCGGCCGAAGTGGCGGAACACTTCCTTGACCGAGCAGCGGCGCTGCGGGTCCAGCGACAGGAGCTTGCGGAACATGCGCAGCGCCTCGTCTGTGAAACGCCGCCACTGCGAGGGGACGGGCCCCGGGGTGCCAGAGCCTGCGCCGGCGCCACGGCGGGCACGCTGCCAGCGGGCGAACTCCTCGTAGAAGGCATCGGTGGGCAGCGCCTTCTCCCAGGGGAAGTTGCCCGTGAGCATGCAGAAGAGGAGCACGCCGAACGCCCACACGTCTGTGGCCGGGTCCACGCAAAAGCCCTCGGAGGGCTCGGCCGCGCCGCACAGCTCCGGCGCTGTGTACGGGATGGTGCCGCTCACGCGCTTCACCGGCGAGCCGGCCCGCCGCGTCATGCCAAAGTCGGACAGCTTGACCTTGCGGCACTCCCGGTCGAAGATCAGCACATTCTCAGGCTTGATGTCGCGGTGCACCAGCTTCTTGTAGTGCATGTAGTCGAGGGCGATGCCCACTTGGTGGACACAGCGCTTGGCCACTGGCTCTGGAAGACCCACCTGGGGAAGGATCAATGAAATGCATTATAGTGAGAATGGCTGAATCTTAATGTCCTCCCTAGCTCTAAACCCGGGGCCTACTGAGACTTAACTGCTGGAATTTAGCCAATGGCTGTTGGACAAGAAGTAAGTGTCCAATCCCATACCTGTGGAGGAATGATGTCAAACAGGTCCCCAGCCACGGCGTACTCCTGTGCAAAGACGTAATAGTCGTCAGTCTCGAAGGCGATGCCGAACATGTTGATGATGAAGGGGCAGGGAGAGAGGTAGAGTGAGATGCTGTACTCCCTCAGGAAACTCCTTAGCTTTGTAGTTTTCTTCTTCAGGAACTTCAAGGCCATCTTTGTGCCTAATTAAGAGAGGAAGAAAGGACCAAACATACATATTAATGCAAAATGGAGATGGGAGGAGTTGTGTGTCTGTCCGTTGGTTGTCCTTTGATGAAAAGGGAATCAAAACTCACATAAGACGGACTTAACATTGGGGGCTGCAGGTGTGTGATTGTGTGTATATGTGTGTGTGTGTGTGTTTGTGATTTTGGGGGATGACGGTCTTCACCTCGGATTTTGTGGATGACCAGGTCCACCTTCCCATAGGTGCCCTTGCCAAGCTCTCTGATGACCTCATAGTACTTGCTGACCTCTACTTTCTCCAGGTTCTGGGCGGTGATGACCTGCAGTTCCTCCACGATGTTGATGGGAGGGCTGGACATGACTGGCGAGGAGCTCATGCTTACCAACAGGGGAAGAATGAGGAGGAGGAGGAGGAGGAAGAGGAGGAGGGGAGAGGCTGGCAAACGTAGGAATGGAGTGGGTCACTGCCGCCAATCACTAAAACACACAAAAACAACAGGTCACTATGGAGATAAGAGGTAGTCAGTTTGCCTTCCTCAAGGAATAATTCTGGAATATGACATGACAAATATTTACAAATGTATAATAAATAAATATTTGAACTGCCTTGTTCAGTTTGAACAACAACAACAACAACAACTTGTCTTCAGTTATGCCCTTGCACAGGGTATAATTCGGGATTATTAACACATATTGACAAAAGTATAACATTAATATTTTTACTACCGTATTCAGTTTAGACAACTTGTATTCAGTGGTTGTGAAATTATAAAAAAAGTAATTAGTAATTGGTTAATATGTGTGCATTGAAAGCCATTTGCATCGGCCTCCTAGTGTCTGTCAGCGCCTCTGAAAAATCAGCTTGCTGGATGAAAGAGCTTTCAGTCAGCAGCTGTTGGAACTGGTGACTGAGACACCACTCCCTCAGCCTAGACCACTGCACCAAAACAAATAATTAGTCTGAGGTGATATTTTCTTCAAAAAGCCTCGCATCATCACAGAGGTATACACACACACACACACACACATACACACACAAGTATCTCTGTCATTCTTAAGTCAAGCATTCTAGTGCTGAATTGTCTAATTAATCATAGTTCTCACATTCAGATCTCAATCGCGGTCTGAAACTGTTCCTTCTTTCTGTTTTGATATGTGTATATATGTGTGTGTGTGTGTGTGTGTGTGTGTGTGTGTGTGTGCATGTGCATGTGTGTGCCTCTGCCAGCCCAAATTCTAATTTCACTCTTCAGTTTGGTTCAGGGCTGAATGATTTGCCTAACAGACTATGCAATCTGCCTCGCTTTGTCAGCTGTTATGTAAGCGTCCCCTTCCCTAATAGAAATCAGGACGGCAGGAAACCGGATGTGCCGTAAATAAGATTCAAACAGCATTACGTCTCAATCTCAGAGCTAGGGACACTCTGACATTGAGAAGAGCACAACTCTGAGTGAAAACCCAAACTAAAAAAGAACATCAGCCTAAAAGGAAGCGGTTTAGAACTGGACTGTTATGTCTTTTCTCCATCCTCCCAGGGCAGGAGCTGAGATATACTGATAACCATGAGAATGTTCACAGATAAATAGAAAAGTATGGGAACAGGAAACCAAAACACTACAGTTGTTGCCACAAACAGAAGAAATACAAAAAGATTGGCAGTGGTATGGGCTGTATGTCTCTGTGTGTGTGTGTGTGTGTGGTGTGTGTGTGTGTGTGTGTGTGTGTGTGTGTGTGTGTGTGTGTATTAAGTATCTTAAGCCAGCACTTAGAGCACAGTCTCTACTTTTCCATGATGTTGTAAATGTGCATCACACAGGCTACATTCCCCACTGATACATCCATCCAAAAGTGGGGGTGGATTTGTCAACAGCGAAGTCAGCAGCTAGCATAAACATTTGCACAACCCCCTGCAAAGCGTGAACTAAAGCTCCACGACTAAACTGGGCGAGGAGATCGTGATGACTCCTTGAGGGTCAAAGAAACTGTCAGGTTCTGTTGACTCAACAGCAACGTGTGACGCATAAGCGCAGTTACGACAATTCAGTGCCTCACACATCCGTAAGCTCCTGCCAAAACATACCTAAAACCACTTTCTGTTTCATCTGTGTGACGGTCTCACTTTTATAAGGCAGGGAGATGGTCATTGAGCTAAATAAATGAAAGATGAAGATGAAAAATTAAATAAATGAAGGTGCTTTTACTTATGGTCACCACTGACTGATCAACAAATAGAAGCCAAGTGTAAAGTAAGAAAAACAATGGTTATTGAGACTATTACTGACCATGTCTACTGAGACTGCCAGAAACAATAGCATACAAAGTAAAAGATTAAGAATTGAAAGACAATACGCTGAATTAATCAACAAGCACCTTAAGTTCACTTAAGCTCAAAAGATTTAGGCAGTAATTAATGCGTAACGAACCTGATTGGATTTCTAGTGACTGTACCTTTGTTAACAAGGTCTATGTTACTCAATTAGTTTTGATCAGCATGATAACATCATTATCCATGAGCCAGCTGTAACAATCTGCTTCAGTCTAACCTGACCTGCAGCTTCCACAGCAATGAACTCAGCACAACTGCAGTTTGTTCAGCAGAATGAAAAAAAGATTAGACCCAGCAGATAATGGATAAAATCCATGATGAAAAATACACTGATTAAAATGAGTCCTGTTATTTTCATTATATACAGTAGCTGATAATTAAACCGATTATTCACGTTTTAATAGGTATATCTTCATGGACGTGCTTTTAAAGCCAGGTCTAAATCAATTTATGGTTAAACACAAGTGTGTGAACAGCTTGTTGTATTTTTTGCATCATGTACAACCTTTGTCTGACTGTTGTAGCCAATGGCACAAATTAGTCAAGCTCTGTTACTTTGCTGTTGACACAATCAATACTTCTGATTGTGATTACATTGCATCAGACCTATGAACCTCAATCATCATCTGAGACTGATTACTTCATCATCTCTGTTGATCCATTTAGATCAAATTTTGAAAAGAAAACAAAATCACTTGAAACAATCACTTGATGAAAATGAAATGCTGGTACGTGGCCAGGCCCAGGGAGCGTGTGTGTGTGTGTGTGTGGTGTGTGTGTGTGTGTGTGTGTGTGTGTGTGTGAGAGAGAGAGAGAGAGAGAGAGAGAGAGAGAGAGCACATTATGCAACAGTCTAAAAAACTCAGGTTTGTGCGAGGCCCACAATAACTATTGGGGCAATCTCTCTTAAAACATCCACACACAGATCAGCAATGAGAATGAAAACAGTCTAAGACCTCAAAAGCTCCCAACATCTTCCACAACCTTTCCTCTCTGTGCCCTAAACATTCACTCATCATGCCCTTGTTAATCAGGAGTGATAGCATCAATAAAAACTGATGCTGGACCAGTGAATAAAAAAGAGCTTTTCTCTCCAGTGATGCCTCCGAGGTCTCTGTTATGTAAGGTCTTATCGAGCCGGTTGGAGAGGTACGACAGGTACTATTGGAAAGACTAAAGGCCGATTCGGAGTGGAGGAGCCATCATGAACATCTAAAGATTTTCTGTGAGTGTGTTTGAGAGAGAGAGAGAGAGAGAGTCCATTTAAGTATTAAAACTAGTCTAAAACTGGACTGTGGGCTACTCAGTTTTCCGTATAAATGTTCATAGCTCAATTTTGTCTGCATATTTGCCATAGGTAGATGGGAAAGGAGTACACACACACACACACACACACACACAAGGTCACGCAGGTGCTGGGGGGAAGTAAGACTCAAACACTGAGAAAGAAGGAGAAAAAAACAGGCCCACAATGAAAAGAAATGTGACGTGCAAGCAAACGCCTGAAGTCTCTGCTGTGCCCTCTTCTCTAGTACCACATGCAAACACACCTGCTCTACACACACAAACACACATATACACACACACAAACACACACTCACAAAATATTATCAGCTAACAATGACTGGCAAAAATCTACAGACTCAACAATTCTGTCTCCCTGTCTCTAATAGCTCCCCATCCCCAACACACACAAATACATACAAACATACACACACACACACACACACACACACACACAAATACATACAAACATACACATCCACACTCACACACACACACACACACACACACACACACACACACAAATACATACAAACATACACATCCACACACACACACACACACACACACACACACACACACACACAATTGAAACTTTTCCAAAGGGACTAATATAGAGCCTTGTCAGAATGACCAAGGTGGACAAAAGGGTGAACAAAAGACAGACAGACAGAGAGAGAGAGAAAGAGAGAGAGAATAGTCTATAAGACTGGCAGCACTTGTAAGGTCAATTCCTGCTCCTCAGACGGCCTATGAATCAACGTCTCCCTACAGACATAAGCACAACACTGCCCTCCACCACCATCCCTCTAAAGTGTTTGAATGTCAAACACAGGCACGTGCAAAAACACATGGACACACACACGCGCGGACACACGGACACGGACGGACACATACACACACACTGAGGAAAACACATGGAGAATGGGAGGTTGTAAGTCTCACAAAGCAAGGTCGGCAAGCAGCCCTAAACAGTGCAGATAAGCCACCACATGGGTGGAAGAAATGCGTTTCCCTCTGCTGCAAAGCACTGCAGCCACGCTCCGCACGACAAGGGATCAAATAATTGCTTTTGTGACAGTAAACAGTACAACTGACCTACATTTTAAGACTGTGCGTGTATGTGAGTGCGTGGATGTGTGGGTATGTGTGTGTGTGTGTGTGTGTGTGCATGTGTTTGTCATGTGTCATCACATGTATGCTAGCCTGGCCTTATCTGCCTTGGAGCAGGGAACGTTTCCTGCAGAGCTGACCTCAAATAGAACAAAGGGGTTTTATGTCTTTCAATGTTCACTGAAGTCTCATACATTTGCTTGTTTTATTCTGGTTTATGTCACTCGCATAATTTTGTGACTAAACCTAGTGCCATTATCTAATCATCACTGAATTACAGTAACAAGGAACATAGATAACCTGACATCCTTTCATCACGGTGGATTATTATTTGAGATATAGTGAGTTCAGTGTTGGAAGGTTGGAAAAAAGAGCTATGGCATGTATCTTCCGAAAGCTATACACTTTCACTCTGCAGCCACTTCAGATACGAAATCCTTTAATTGGACGAAGCTCCCCGAACGCCAAAACAAGAGAAGACGGGCCAAAACAAACACTAGACAAGGGTAAAGCACGAAAGTCAAGCTCTTTAGGTAGGTGCGTCAGGCGGGTTGCACCACAAGTCGCTGTCCACAAGGGGCTCGGAGAAGCCTCGCTGAGTCGCTGTCAAAGCGCCCCGCTGTTCTCGTTCAGACTGCACGTTGCTGCGCGCATGGTTTGCGCTTGGGTGCAGGGCCCTTTGGCTCCCCTCATGCCTCCCTCGACACAATTACCATCCCAACCCCCCCCCCCCCCCCCCCGTCTGACTATGACTACGCCTATTCAGCACCACTATGTCTCCGACTGACCCTACGGATACCTGACTCATCCAGTCCCGTCCTCCCCTCTCCTCTTCCTGCTGCTGCTGCTGCCTGCCTCAGTGCTCTGCGCCCCATTAGACAGACAGGCAGCTCTCTGTGCCCCTATCCCCCCAGCATCCATCCCCTCTCCCTCCACGCAAGGGCCCAAAGACAACAGTGGCTGCACTGTGGATACAGGCAAAGCAGACCGCAACAGCCTGCAGCATTTAAAAGATGTCTCCATTCAGCGCAGTGTAAATGTATGTTTTTTGTAAGAATGCTCACAAGAAGACAAGTATTATGTGTATGTCAGTATATAGGTTAGGCTGTGTCAAGGTGTATTTCTTAGTCCAACCTTTATAAAGTCAACACAATAAGCGTCTGTCACTGATTACAACCTGTTTCATATTCAAGTCGAGACGAGGATAGGCTGTGTTGTAGAGAACAGCACATGCAGAGTCGCCGTCGGGGATGTTGATGTGTTTACAGCATACACATAAGTACAAGACACAATGCAATTGCCAAGAGGTACCCTATAACCGCAATCAGACGTAAACGCACAGGGCAGCATTCTGCCATTGTTGTCATTACAAAGACCAACAGACACTATAGGTTGCGGTAGTCGCATCTGGCCATTTTATTCAGAAGAAGTCTGAGTATTCTTATTATGATGTTGATGAAAATTATTCAGCCTATCATTCTTCCAATGGCTAAGACGCACCACCGGAATGAAAAGAGCCGGTATATTCACTCACCATTCAATCTGTCCGTTGCTTTCTTACTGTGACCAAACAAGCCCGAAGGATAGCGCCTTAGGAGGCTGTAGACGGAACATGTTTAAGTGTTTCTGCCTGAAATGTTAAGGCTGTAGCATCTGTATCCAACCGTCCGCTGACAAATTCCCGTTGGCGACTAGTTGACGGTCTGGAGTAATTTCACTTGTCTTCGCAGCCCGATGCGTTCCACCAGCTGTCCTGCGTTCCCCTATTGTCTCTGTATTGGACCTGGTTGAAAACCATAGCTCTCCTGCGAAGGTACGACCCACCGCATTTCTCGGCCAATGGGGGCTGGGTACGATCGGCATGGTGCCTTTCTCAGCCTATAGCAGCCCAAAGCGCTCAGCACTATCCGCACTCACACTCCAGTCCCGAAGCTGCACTTGTCTCCATACAGATTATCAGTGTCTAATGAGTTGCAGATTAATCCTCTGGATGTGGTAAAGATTTCCACACAAAGGCATAGGATCACAGAGTGTTTTACAATAAAATAGGCTGACCGTCCATCATAAATGGAGATCGGTTGTCCGTACTACATGCACTATGGTTTAATTACATTACTCATGGGATATGAGATTTGGGACCGAATTATTCATGTGAATTGTTCAAATTGTTTCCTCGGGATGAAAGGAATGGGTTGCATCACATGGTACATTTCAGAAGCCTCCAGAACTTTCTGCAATTTGCATATGTTCTGTGAATCTGCGAAATTAACAAAGTGGGTCACAAAGCAAGTCATTGGAATTGATGAAATTCATAGCCTGAATAAATTCAACACACTTTGCCACTTTGGATTCTTGCATTAATAAATAAATTAAAATGGCATTCACTGATTTGGAGGCAAATTTTGTAAATGAAATGCTGAAATACTTACGTAACCCATCCCTGCAAAAGTATTCCTTTCCAATTGCATGGGTCTAGTGAAACATTACAGACAACTGCAAATGGCACAGATTTAACCTTAGAACTGCTATGCGATTGGCCAGACCAACTTGTAATTAAACCCTCTAATCCACAGCTTGGACTGAAGATAATCAGTTGCACATCAAGTGAACTTTTAAAACTGATTACACAAATAGCTCCTCTTCAAAGTTGCTGGGTGCTGCACCACTAGTGAGGCTGGGGGATCTGAGCTATTTGCCTGTGATGTAGGCCAATACAGACAAATGGATGAATGAACTCAAGGCATCAGCAGTAAGTCTCAGGGACGCAAAATGGAGACTACAAGACTAGACGTTTATTTGTCAACATGACCAAAGCTTCATCAGCAGCAGGGCAATGCCACACTGACCAGCATTGTACTGACAGAACTTATTCACTTCTGTGACTGAAATTTAAAAAACAATTTTTTAAACCTCATTTTAGAAGAAAATTCAACAATTAAAAAAGGCTCAATGTCTGCCCCTTATTTTAGGATTCAGAGAAAAGTCAAAAGCTGATAAACCAACAGTTAACCGTTAACTGCTTCACATAAGAACATGCTACATTCTCTGAGGAGTCTAAACCTTAATCTTTCGTTATTGAACTAAGCTGTTATCCTCTGGAACTTAATATGCAACTACAATTGATCACAGAGAATATGATCAAACAGTGCAATTCAAAATGCTTTTGCATACAACTGTTGTGCATTACGGTCGACAGAAAATATACCTTTACATTACAAGAGAGTATAAAATTACAAGACTTTAAATAAAAAAAGTTTAAAAATGGACCTCAGTGCATAAGAAAGCAGAAATCTTGATCTTTTCCCCTTTAAAACAGAAATTTAAAACTTTTAAATGGCTAAAAAAAAAAAAAAAAAAAAATCAAACAATCCAGACTAAATACAAGAGAAATAAATAAAAGTTATTTTAAAAGACGTCTCTAAAAACAACAAAAAAGGAATGAATTTTTACACAAACAAAAACAGCTCCAGTGTTTTGGAATGCAGGTGCTGAGCTAGATTTCGGATGCGTCGCAGACGGACGTTCTTTGCGTCTCCGGCTCCGTAGACCCGATAGATGTGGTACCGCTCCCTCTCCTTCAGTGCAAAGTCCAGCTCATTGGCTGAGAGCCGGATCAGGTGCCTGTCTGGCTTGGTGGTGGTCTTCACCTCCACGTACACCACCTCAGTGCCAAATGTGAGCTTGAAGTCACACGGCCGGCCTGTCTCACCGTCTCGATTGTACCAGGTGACCTCTGATGGACCGTCAGAGCCGTGTGTCTGCCAGTGCGTCAGGAAGGAGTGGACCAGCTGTTCGCCCCACAAGCCCACGTCCTGCAGGTCGCCGGCATCGTCTGAGATCTCCACCATGGTGGGTGGCAGCGTGCAGTCCAGAGACAGGTCCTGCAGCGCGGCCTCACCCCCCAGTGCTTGGGCCCACACAGCCGTGTCCAAGGCCAAGGGGGTGCGCTGCATGTGAACCGCGCCCTGGAACTGACTGGAGATGACCTCAGGGATCTCAACTGGATGGGCCATTCTGAAAACAACCACACCACAAGACCAGCGAGTGAGCTTAGAGTAGTAACAGGTCTCTAGACTCCCATCAACATATTAGCAAAACTATGCATATCATGTTGTATGTTAAAGATTAAAAACTGATCTACTGTTAGATAAATGCCCACGAAATCACCTGACCAAAGCAGAATTTTGAGAGCAGTATTTGTCCAATTTAACTTAAATGAGTTAAATGACTTAACATTACGTTTGACAGGCTCATCATGATCATGACTATTCTAAAATAGTTTATAGTCTAAAAAACATATCTGCAGAGGATGCTGGGCCCTAATTTAAAGTCTGAGGTCACTACATAAGAAGCTGTGGTATCAAAAACCTTTTGGGGATGTATTTGGGAATACATACTTGAAATTACATACATTTTTGTAGAGGACTGTTTACATTCATACAGCATCATTTGTGTTCATATGTGCGCCCAGTTAGAAATGCACCTCACTGCGTTGGCACCTGTCCCACTGGAAACAGTGGAACAAGCATCAACACCTACACATAGCCCTAAAACTGCACCCTCTCCTTAGACAATCTGTCACCACCGTGGAGTGTGAATACAGTGTCCGGGGCCAATAATTGCTGTTAAACAGCTCCATCTAAAATATGAAATAGCTAAGAAGCATCAGAACAAAAACCAAACTCAGTGGGGGCATTCTTACTGCTGCGTGGACGGGGTGGCCTGCTGGTCGTGAGAAGGGGCGTGGGTGTGAGAGGCTTCGCTAACGCCGCCGCTGCTGCTGGCGCTGATGGAGTTATCCTCTGTGGGCTCTCCAGAACCGCCCTTGCTGCTAACGCCGCTACCAGCTCCAGCTCCAGCTCCTCCACCCACGCCTGGCTGGCGCAGAGCCACTTCGGATGGGGAAGACTGAACGCCGCCCACCCCACTCTGGGCTGTGGAGGAAGGAAGCAAAATATTGACAAGGGATACTCAACCAACCAGCCAGGCAAAAGCAAACGCTAGCCGCACCGACATAACTGAGAAAGTTATGATCACAGACAATTTTGTGACGATTATGCTCCTGTGTTTTGGACTACACTACATTGCCACACAGCCATTGTATGAATGCGTGAATGTGTGTCACTTCAAGGCTTTCATGTTTGTGTGGGTGAAACATTCCAGATCAGTATTATTACAAATGTCTGCAAATATTAATAGCTTAGTGACAGTAATCCACTTGAACTACCTCTAACCCTCCACCTCTGAAGAGAGAAACAAACAGAACTCCAGCTCCACTGCTGAAGGCTTTACCTGGGCCTTGAGGGTGACTGCTTGAGTGCCTGGTGCCCAGGGGGGCTGGAGCTCCATCAGGCAGGGGGGACAGGGGGGATTGGGGCTCCCCGGATGCCGGACCACACCTAGGGCTCCTCTCCATCATAGGGGGCGGTGTGCCCGTCCATTCGGCTGAAGGGCTGGGGGCGTTCGGCGGGGGCCACATCTTCATCACTGCCTCCATCGCCGGGTCTGGAACAGTATGGGGGAGGTTGGTACCAGAGGAGGGATGGACCAGCCATACCAATTAAACACACACACACACACACACACACACACACACACACACACACACACACACACACACACACACACACACACACATGCTCACAGCTACACATGTACCCATAAACACACACACACCCACACACACAAAGACGCATTTACATGCAAAGACCCACATGCTCACAGCTACACACACACCCATAAACACACACACACACACACATACACACACACATAAACACACCCACACACACAAACACATCCCCTCACATCATGTCAAATCACATCAGGCAAACAACACAGTCCAGTCAGGCTGGGTTCATCTTCCTGCTGTCACTTCTCTCACAGCCACAGGCGTGTGCCACTGATAAGTTATGATGTGCCGGGCGACCCAGCTGGTCACCGAGGGAACCATCCCTCACGTGGACCGTGACGTCTGCCCACGAGACCCAACCTCACCTGTGCCTCTGGGTCGTCCGGCAGTGGCTCCTCGGCCGTCAGAGAGGCCAGACTTGGGTGGCCAGCAGAAGAGGCCGTCCTCTCCGCCCGCTGCGGCCGAAGCCTTTTTCTCTTCCTCCTGATAGCCGACTGGGAGAGACTCTAGGGCTGCAGCAGACAGAGAGTAGCAGGAACACACACACACACACACACACAAACAAAAACACAAACACACCAGAGTCAGTAAAAATCTCGCCTGGTGTAATATGAAGATGCACTTAATCTACAACAGCAACATTTAATGTAGTTCTTTTGTTTATCAAAGGAAAGAGAGACTTCTTGGAGTGCTCTTTTTCTGGATTTCGGGATTTGGGATTATAAATTCTTTCTTACTCTACTGAACAACACTTATGTCAAATAGAGCTACTTAAGGACCTGGAACTGCCTCCACACACACACTCACACTCACACTCCAGATTTAACTCTCCTCTCCACCAGATTTTCACTTTTCCAATTAAACATTAATTAACAGTGGGCTTCCCACCTCTGTCACTCATTACTTGTCTGAAACGCTATATTAAGATGATGCTAATTTGTCATCAGTGGCTGGCTTTGGGTGTTAACAGCAACTGAGGGATCGTTCGCTGCATTGCTGAGGTGCGAGATCTGAGTACTGCTAGCGCAAATGCATAAATACATACACACACACACACTAAGCTTTGGCAGCAGCTGCTTTTTCATGTCAAAGGGGGGGGGGGACGTGTGTGACGAACAAACCAAAATTAGCATGTCTGCTTTCCCTCTGACGCAAGTGTGTGTGTGTGTGTGTGTGTATGAGAGAGAGAGTTTGACTGATATGTCATTCATACACCCACAGAGATAAACCGAGGGCAAAATGTCAGTTATTCCAGCTGAGTGAGATGGAAAAAATTCAACAGCCCTGTGATCAAAGGGAAGGATTTTGGACTTTCAGACATCCAACCGAGGAAAAAAAAAAAAAAGATGTGAGCGAGCCATTTGCCATATGCCGTACCTCTTGAACTGGGACAAGACTGTCTAATGGGACGAGAATAAATTAAAAAATAAATACAATTTAACACATCTGACTGAACTCGCCAAATGATTACCAAATGCTTGACTGACTAAATCGGTCACATCTGGAGTGGTTTATATGACGTGGCACAGAGGCTGTGCCAGATGACAGTCCTGAGGTTCTAAGAGGATTTTTTTTTATGGGTCCATACCCGAGGGTTCAGGCCTCTTGTCCACAGGCATGGGGACCTCCCATGGTTCCTCCTCGCTAGGAAGTTCCTTAACGCCCTTGATGTCCAGGAACCTCCTCAAAGCCCCCTGGTCCTGCACACAAAAAATAAAATAAAATTTAAAAAAAGACAAAACAATTTAACCCAGGGATTGACTTCTGTCACAGCTTAATCCAGATACTTAGCTGACAACCCCCCTTAAGATATCGTCTCCTCACTTCATTTACTGACTTGAGTGAATCGTCATTCAGGGGGAATTACTTTGAGTTACCTCATTACAATCCCAACCTGAATGGGGAGTAGGGAAGGGGAAATGGGGGGGGGCAAAACTGGGACATTTCTGAGCGCTTTGAAGTTAAAGCTTCAGGGGAACACAGTCCACACCATAACACCATAATCCACAACACACAAAGCACTGCAAAATAGGGGAATTTTTCATATTAATCACAGAGCCTCGCACACACTTTCACAATCCAGCTGCCTTATTTTTCCAGTCTCTGTAAATAGCACTATTGGTGGAGCCTCTCCAGCAACCTCAGATGTGGTGCAGCAGTGGTGGCAGCAAGCAATCTGTTATCTCCCAAAATCCTTGGCAGGCTCAGCCCACTAATGTTAGCTCTCCTCTGATCTCTGTGACCGTGCTGCCGATGACTCACCTGTGTCTGTGTGTGTCTGTGTGTGTGTGACTGAGAAGTAAAGCCCTGACAAACATTCTACTCTGTGCATGGAAGCTAATGCAAACCCTGTTTGTACAGAGGCACTGGTCTCCACGTGACCGTTTTCCCTTTAGATGTATTTAATGATTGAAAGAATCAATAGGTTCTGGAGTAATTAACAAATGTCAGTCAGGGTTGGAATGTCTAGCCAGTGGAAAATTTACATAAATCAGACACACACACACACACACACATGCACACACACGCACACACACACCTAAGATATTCAACAAATCCCCACACAAAGCTCTTCTGGAATACAAATTTTGTGATTGATGCCTACAGGAAGGCTCAAGTGTACCTATAAACAAAGCAGTGTTCCTATAACTCAGAGGGTGAAAACGGCTCCCATACTGGAGCAGCCTATTCTGGTGAAAGTACTGTGTAGTAACATGATGAAGTGGCTATCATGAGAGGCTATGACTTAACGCAAATGCCTCCCACCTAAAGGGTGGACACCATAGGTGAAATAACACAATCATAACTCTAAACGAGGGAGAGCAGCACATGGTATGACGCTATTCTTAAAGCAGCCCGACGATGTGTCACTGCTGAACGTATGTGATGTCATCCAATCAATTATTCTGAAACACCTCCACACCTGGGGGATCTGGGGCCAATTAAGACTCTGCAATTCTGCCAATTAGCTGCACTGAGTGAGCAGGTGACAAAAACTGACCTCAGCCTGTGATCACTGCAGACCTCCGTTGTGTCAGCTTAGATTGCTGACTATCTGTGTTTGCCTCAGAGATCTGTCAGTTGGGATGTGTGGGCAACAATCCCCCAATCAGTCATTTTTTGAAGTATAGACTGAGAAACTTGTCATACAGGGCAAAGGTGTGAATAAAGGTTTTTGCGTGAATAAAAGTGAGGATCTAGGACTTTCTAGAATCCTCCACCCCCTTGCTGCATTAAGGGCCACGACAAAAGAATGCAAGGTCACCCAGAAAGCCCAGGTGCAGTTACCTGCCTGGTGTTTGCTTCTAAAGAAGCTTCTCCAGTGCTTCGTCTACTCACCTGCATGGAGCCCATCAGACCCTCCATGAAGTTCTGCAGTTTGTCTGCCTGGCTCCCCTCTGGCCTGAACAGTTTTACCAGCTCCCTGCCAGCACACAACCCAACCCAGCATTAGAACCCCATGCTATAAAGGCTGGAAGGAACACCATCTTTCACTCAACAGGCTCTTAATTAGAGGCTATAGACTGATGTGCTAAAGAGCACTAAGGCAGAACTGAAATATCGTGTTCTCTGCAGTTGGACTGAAAAACCTACAGTATGCTGAAAAAACATAAGACTTCTTTTGACAATAGAGATCCGGGAGTTGATGTCATAACCTTGGCACTCAACATTCGAAATTTCACTGGCAGTAAAGTGTGATGCCAAGCCATAGACATCCATTCAAAAATATTTACTCACAGTAAATAGTTTGTTACACTTGCTTGATGATTGCCTTTTAAAAATGAGTAAGTGTAGCCAATGTTTCAGTAGCAGTTTGTGCCTTTCAAATTAATTCAGTGGCGGTAATGGAAAAAGTAACTGTGGTGAAGTTAGTTTCAAACTGGATGTTTGATGGAAACGCACTGTTGTAGTATTGATCAAATGTCTACTAGTACGCTGTATTGCAAAAGTTAAACTAGGTTGGATCTATTTTTCAATTAAGCAGCAGAGGTTAACGCTGATGTTACAGCAGACACGGCTCATCATCCAACATTGTAATTGGCGACATATGAGTGACAGATGAGTTATAGCCTACAAGATGACAGGGCAAAGTCTTGCAGTCTCTCAAGGCAAATTAATGAAATGTCTTGACATTATATGAGTCTGTACTATTAGATTCATTAATCTTACAGATATCATATTCAAATTCATTTTAAGTAAAGTGTGTATTACACTCTGCAACTGGTGCCATTTATGTACCATTCATTCTTAAACCAACTTTACTGCCAACATGGCGGCATTAATCAAAATGTTGATGTCATAATACAGTAAAAGAACTGAACTCCCAGATCTCTATACTACAAATGAACTACTATGAATAATCATCAAGTTTTTATTTCACATTATTGACAAGACTGAGAAAAAAGGGGTTTAGGTGACCCAACATCTGGCCCACTGGCCCACTGGGGGATGGCAACAGTACCTGCAGATGTCCAGCTTAGACTTGAGGTAATCCTTCTGGATGTAGAGCTCCTTCTTGTCCTTCAGGAGACAGATGACATTCTCCTTCTCATACACATCCTCTCCGTCAGGCACTTTCAAGTGGTAATGAATGTACAACTCCCCCACCTGCACACACAAGACAAGAGAGAGAGGGGGGGGGGGGGGGGGGGTTCACTTCAGTTCCTGTCTTATGCAACACTGGGTAATTCTGCTGTTCATTTCCAGTCGTTCCTCTTCATTCCGTCATGCTTGCTATAGAAAGTGAATGGGAACATTAAAGGGCCAGTCCACAAAAGGCGGTTAATGTCTGAGCTCAACAGCGAATCACATGTGTTGATTGTATGGCCGCAATGATTATTTCATTGGTCAACAACTATTAAATGAATGAATTAAATTAACTTTTTGGCTGACTGACTAATCAGTTTGTGCCATGTTTCAAGAAAAATGCCTGAAAATTTTCAAAATGGTTAGCTTGATTTGGTTCTCTACGATAGTATACTAAGTATCTTTGGCATATGGGGAACACCATTTTCTAGAGCACACAAACAGAAGAGACAGCCAGGGGCCAACAGCAGCCATTTAACTGCATGTCACCAAGAAGAGCATCAGACTACACTTGGACTTCTTAATAGATCAGAAGAACAAGTCTGTGATGTCTGTGATAAACATGGACATACCTGGCCAAAGCTGAGGGTCTTGATCTGCTGTGCAATGCCACCCTCCTGCAGCTCTGCGTAGAGTTCAGCGAACTCCTCGTGGGAGCAGAGGAAGCGCTGAAGGTAGGGCACGACGTCTCGCACCAGGGCCTGCAGGGTCGGCGACGGGCGGTAGCTGACGGTCTGCGCATCAGTGCTGACGGTCAGTGACAGCCGGGGCACTCTGCAGATGTCCAGGAAGAGAGCACGGTCCTCCTCCCTGAAGGTGGGGTCACCACGTGACTGGGACTTGGCTGAAGGTGGGAATACATACAATGCAGCAGTTTTATCAATGCCAGCCTAACCCGCAGGTTTTAGTTAACGGTTTAATGGAGCAATAAAACGTTGACAGGAGCTGCGTGACCACAAGAATTTAAACTAGCGCACCATCTACATTCACATTTATGCATTTAGCAGATGATTTTATCCAAAGCAACTTACATTTTTCAACTATCAATTACATCAGGGCCAGTCTCCCTTAGAGCAACTTAGGGCTAAGTGCCTTGCTCAAGGGCACAACGGTGGTAGCCAGGATTCGAACCCACAATTTTCCAGGCTGCTTGCATGCTAGCCAGGTCCATGCGAGCCGTCTGGGAACAAGAGCTGATCGATTTACGTTGTGACCAACAGCGTCACTCAAGAGTTTCCTTTATGAACTTGGTCATTCTTTGTGTGTGTGTGTGTGTGTGTGTCTGTATAAGGCCCACCTGTTGAGGTTCCAGGTTTTTTCTTCTGGGCTGGGGGCAGGTTGAGCAGACACACTTGAGGGTGTGACTGGAAGATCTTCTCCAGGTGTTTGTCATCAGGAATCATGGGCCTCTGTGCCAGAGACACCCAGGAGCTCCTCTTGGAGGGAAACACTCTCTTCCCTGACAGCATCTCTGAAAAGGCCCAGGACAAACCAGACCCACAGGGGTTACAATACAGGCAGACTGCAGTACAATAGCAAACTCAGACCAATAGAAGAAAACATACTTATCCATTCTTAGACTTAGTACGCTATTTTAGACTGACTGGATTGGATGGATAGGTGGATAGATCCAAACAATTAATCCATTTTGATCGATCAGGGATCGATCAGAAGTGATCTACTGATCAACAAATTGATAGGACAGTGTGATAGAAAGCATTAATAGAGTTGATAGACTTATGCCCTGGGAAATTGTAGCTATAGGTTTATGTAACTTCCTACTTTCATTCTGTAATTCTTGTAAAGTTAAACTGACACTTTTCTCAGGCAGTTTCATCAGAGGTGATTTTGCAGAAACCTTGATGCTTGTGCTCTTTATCTGGTTTGTGCATTGCATAGAGGCTCATCCTAGCTAAGCGCTGTATAGATTCAGTGGCTATTTTTAATGCTCGTGTGGCAGTGCCTGGCTTAGAGATGTCAGTTCAGAGTTCGCAGCGTGTCTGGGCTTACCTCGGAGAGAGGAGCAATAGCTGGTATCTAGCTGGATCTCCATGTCCTGGTCTCCATACTGGCAAGGCATCTTACATTTCTCCGCTTGAATGGGAATAACGCAGTTCAGTTTAGGAGATGTATCTCCTTGACACACTCACATTATCATACAATCATCTCCAGTAATTCCAAACCCCAAAAAGTAGTACCATATATGATCTCGATCTGTGGTGCGTTCCCAAAACCATGGTTGCTAACTAAGTTAACTAAGTCTTTGTTGATCACAAGACAATTACTCATTGCCAGCCAACGAAGTTGCTAGCTGGTTAGCAACTATGGTTTCCGGAAACGCACTGCATCACTGCATTAGCACACTGGTCTGCTGTCCAATAGCTTCTTAAAAGCTAGCGCAAGCCAAGCTGACAGTTGGACCCGTGTCTGACCCGTGAATCTGTGTCTTTGGACCAAATTTGAGCGGTATGCGCAGCTCGGCAGCCCTCTGCCGGCTTGTGTGCGGCCAATTGAACATGTTGAATCAGCAGTGGTATTATCTGTGGTCATTGTGTTAAATTCTCTCAAGCCTGCCTGGTGATATTATGGAAATAGGACTGGCTATTTCTGCTGCTAACCCACCCAGCTTGGCGTAGATGATGGAGACATCCTGCAGGATGAGGCCTGTGGCCTGAGACTCGGACTCACACACCAGCTCCAGGAGATCCACATACTGCCTCATGAAGGGGTTGAGCTCCACACCCAACTGGACAAGCCCAAATAGAAAGGGTAAGCAATTATCACAACCTTACCATATTCATTCATTCAATTCAGTTTTTATGAATAAGGAATATGTCACACATAGTTTATAACTTCTTACAACATTAAAGATTGTTGTTGATTACTGTCAGACATCATTTAATATTTTTTCTTCTCTGTGAGAAACACTGCAAGAGGCTTACCATTAAGAACAGATCTTTCATGTCAGGAATGGTACTGTAGAATGGTGCCAGAACTTTAGGTTCTTGAAGACCATTGGTGGCGCGAGAGAAAACAGCCTTGTATCGCTGGAACATTCTGGTAGGGTCACTCCAACAGACGTCCCTCAGGTGGTAAAACTTGCCAGAGCACCAGTTGTTATCTCTCCTTAAATATCAACACAACTAATATGTATGTGTATCTCAAAAATACTTAATAATAATGTTTGGACAGTTTTCAAAACCACACACACACACACACACACACACACACACACACACACACAACACAAACACAAACACAAACACAAACACAAACACAAACACACACACACACACACACACACACACACACACACACACACACACACACACACACGGCTTTTGTGCCCCGACTGACCTCTGAAACTCAACAAACACTGCAGGGGTGTGCTGGAAGAGCTCCTTGAGCTGGCCTGGGGGGCACTGGGTCTGCAGGTATCTGTAGACATTGCTGATGTGCTGGACTGTAGTGGTGAACTGTGGCTCCTCCTCTGTTCCCTCAGCCAGAGCCGTATCTGCAGTGGCTTGTGAGCTCCACTTCTTCAGGTAATCAATGATCTCCTCCAAAGACACCATATGTCTCATTCCTGTAACAGACACCATGCATTATTAACATTCACCATTAAAAACTAACCTCACCAGCCACATATTAAACACCATTCACAACAGCAGCATTACAACAACAGCTGGGGAAGGAATCGCACTAAAAGCTAAATAATATGATACAGAAAGATGTTCAGAGTTGAAGTCTTCGGCAGTCTACTTTCAAAGCATCAAAACCTCAGTAGTTTCAACTCATCAAAACTAAGATCCTACACTGAACCAATAAGGCTCTTGCTATTAAACATATATGACTACATTTGAATGAATATCAATGATGACGCTAGTCAAGCAGTAATTTAAAAGGCTTTAGGTTTCTGCTCTTGAAAACATCCTCTGGCAATTAGTGTCCTTGTGCACATGGCCTACATGTAGTCTAAATAATCAGCCCACTGATGAGGTAATTGCTGACGTTCACTAGCAGTGCCTTCTGGGTAGCGTACCGATGCCTTTGGAGAACTCGCTAGGGGCCATCTGGACGTAGTCCACATGTGCCCCGAGCACGCTGAACACATCCTGGGATTGGAGGTAGACGGAGCCGGGGCAGTGGTAGCCGCGGGTGGGGGCCTGGTCGTTCGGCTGGAGGCGGAGGGTGGGCACCCATGGGAGGCGTGTGAGGGCCTGCAGGAAGGAGGAGCGAGTGTCACGCATGAGCGGGCGCCCCTCGCCATCTAGAACCTGCGCCTTCAGGTACTGGGAGTACTTCTCTCTGGTAGGAAGATGAGGAGGACAAAAACAGCATGTTGGTGCCAATTATGCTCATGTGTGCGTGTGCGTGTGTGTGGTGTGTGTGTGTGTGCGTGCCGTTTTCAGGAGGCACCGTTTCTCAAAATGAGGGCAATGACTCAACACCTTCACAATCAGCGAGTGGCTGTCTGACTCAGTGCAAAGCTACTGCATCAATCATACCACAAATCCAAAGAGCTTCTGGAGATGAACGCGACCATAACACATCGCAATAAGAAAAACTTTTGATCATATTCAAAGGCATGCGTTCTTGCTCATCTCAATGGAAGATCACTACAGGGGTGGGGGTAGGGTGGTTAGATATCTGATCTAAAGACTGCATTGTCAGACCCAGCTAATCAGGGTTTTTATAGACAGGCGAGGCAGAGAGTGTGTGCCTGGACTGGGAGCTCAGCATCGGGATCACTGACTGATGAGAGCAGAACGGAAGGGCACATCACAGCAGTGTGAGTCATAGACAGCTGAGAGTCAGAGAGAGCGAGAGTGAGAGAGAGAGGTGGAAGGAGGGAGGGATAGAGGGAGAGAGAGAGAGAGAGAGAGAGGGATGGGGGAAGAGGGAGGGGAGAGAGGGGGAAGAAGGGAAAGAGATGGGGGGGGAGAGAGAGAGAGAGAGAGAGAGAGAGGGAGGGAGAGGCAGAGGGAGAGAGGGGGAGAAAGAGAGAGAGAGAGAAAAGGAGGGAGGGAGAGAGAGATGAGTAGATGAGAGAGGGATAGCGAGAAAGAAAGCGAGCAAAAGAGACAGAGAGGGCAGAGGAAGTCAAGAGTGGGTTAGAGAGAGACAGGAGGACAGAGGGGATGAAGGTGGGTGGGGGGGCATGTCTAATAATGACAGGAGAGCTGAGACTGCTCTTTTGGGGAGTTATCAGCTGGCGCTGGGTTGGGGGGTGGGGGGCATCGGGGGGCTCTTTAAGGCAGAACCATCGGTCTCTGTCCGAAAATCAGCTCATTACAATCCCAGGGGGGAAACACTTTAAAACGACTAAGGTGCTTAGAATAACTAATGCTCCCAAAAGAGAGGCAAGCACGACTCATTTACAGTCCGTCAGACACACAGCCAGTCAGTCACTCAGACATGCCCTGCTGCTCCTGCTCGGCCACCACCCTTTTAACCACGACACTGAGGCAGGTTGCCAGTCAGATTGCAGCGATCTAACAGAGAATTATGAAACACAGAGCCGGGGGAATATTAGTCAGATACTAAACTGGTCACAGCAGAATGCCGTGTTCTCATGGTGACCCAAACAACCCATAATATTTAATATCTTTGAAGCTTATACAGTTGAAGTGGATAAAAAGCAGACAAAAGCCCCTCCGCCCAGTCAACCAATGGCTTTAGTGAGTTTTTTTGGGTGAGAGACAGAGGTGCACAGAAAATGAGAGGGAGAGGGAGAGGGAGAGAGAGAGAGAGAAGGGAGAAATATATATGACAATATGAGAAACATGAGACAACAACAAAATGGCAAATGGCATTGCAGAAATGAGATGAGCCAAGCTCAAAGGAGCACAGAAAGGCCAGATCAGTCCCTAAAGGGCGCGGGGGCCACAGATAGCCCAAATGACCCCAGTGCCTCCTGAGTGGGTCTGATGAAATGCAAGGGCTTTTAGGCAAAGGGCATGAGGGGACACGGCAGACAGGAGTAATCCCCAGGGAACGGCTGCAAAACCAATGGATTTCCCCAACACCCTGCCCCTCCATGGATCCTGGGTAGGGGGCAAATGGGATATGAGCGTGTGGACTGGGGGGGAGGTGGGTCGGTGTGGGGGATGAGGGCGGATTAAAGCAGCTCGTCGGCAGACTGCAGGGGCCATGTTGTCTGAGGATAACAAGGCCTGAGCGCATTTACAGTTGTGTTTCAGGGTTTTTTTTCCCCTCTCTTTTCCTCTTGTTTTTTTTTTGTATTTGCCTGTAGCATAAAAGCCTCCAGTGGATGAGCAGGGTGCCACTAAGGGTGAGAGACGCTCTTTCAATTCAATTCCATTCCATTACATTACATTTATACAACGCCTTTTGCAATAATAATGTCTCATGGCGCTTTACAGCAAGGAGCACTCAAGAGCAACAGGGGCAAGAAGAAACTCTTGTGATAGTATGTGATTGTATAGGAAGAAACCTTGGGCAGATCCACGGCTCAAGAGGCCAATCCAACTGCCAGGGATCATGCAGGAAAAGTACAACAGCTGTTATCAAGACGGACTACAATTTGTCCATGATTTTAGCTCAGCATCATAATAATTCCAAAATCTTGTCCCACAACATTGTATGGTAGCCAAGCTATAGGCGGTTATCAACAGTTATAGCTGGACAGTGTAGTAGCAACCAGGCATAGTGTTAAAGTCAAGGAGTGGGACAATCATGGGGTACATGGGGGTGCGCTGAGGCGGGTGGTGTGTGTGTGGTGGGGTGTGTGTGTGGTGTGTGTGTGTGGTGGGTGTGCGCGCGCACACACACGTGAAGTGGCTAACACTGGACTGAAGCAACCATAAAGTTGCAGAGTAGCAGAGCCAGTTTTTAACATGATGGTGCCACACAGGAACTGTGCTATCACATGATGGCAAGCTAGAGGTGCTTTAGGGAGTCACCATCTGTGATTATGGGGTCACCAATAACAATCAATTTTGCAGGACTCCTCTAAGGACATAAAGAGACCTTCAGAAGGCATTCTTTGACATGCAAAGCATCTGCTTTCTGACAGACAATACACAACTCTAAAAACTAGTGTCTATAACATATCAAATATAGCTTAAACTAGTGTCTATAACATATGAAATATAGCTTTGGAGCAGATAGAAGATAGAGAGAAGAAAACAGAGAGGATGACTCCCCAGCACTTTCAAGACTATCGAAAAAAGACCATGCACATGCACACACCGTATGTGCACACGTGCGCACACACACACACACACACACACACACACGTGCGCACACATACACACGGACGCGTACACACACACAAGCCTGTTATTCGCAGCAGAAGTGGTAGTGGAGAAATGTAATGTGGCATCTGCTGAATAATGTATAGTCTGTTAAGGTGGCCCAGTTACCCAGTGTCCCAGTTCTGGTCCAGCAGACTGAGCAGCGCCTGCCTCTGCTCCAGCTTGGCCTGGGCAGACAGATTCTCTGTGGTGGCCAGAGCATGGAACTCCTCGCACTGGTAGTCGTCCAGCATGTATACGCCGCCCGCCGTCTTAGGCCACCGACTGGACTCCTCTGCCCACGGACTAGAGGCCTTTGGGGGAGGGGGGGAGAGAGAGAGGGGGGTGGGGGTTTGAAGGAATCTCATTAAATGTTATTAACAGAATTGTGTGTCCTTTCTAACCCACAGCTGACTCAAAAGAGTGTGTTTTCTTTCAAATGAGAACTGTGAAGGACAATAATTAATTCAAGTAGGAAACCCTTCAGTATGATGTGAAAAAATAAGCATTTGAATGTGGCACTTATGGTGAATGATGGCTCTGCTCCCATCTACTTGAATACTCTTCTGAAGCCCTATGTCACCCGACGACCGCTACGCTCCTAAGAACGTTTTCTACACGGCAACCTTGTCAGTCAATCAGATCTTCTCATATCTGTCCGGCTGGTGGAATGACCTCCCAAGTGCTACCAGATCAACTGATACCCTCTCCACCTTCAAGAAACTCGTGAATACTCAGCTCTCCAAGAATATCTCCTGGCGTAAATTTTGAGAATGCACATAATAATCTAACTTCTCTACACTGTGTTACACTATTGCAGTTTCAACTTAAAATAGTGCAGATTCTATGTTAGCAATATGCACTCCTTGTTAGTTCTTTCATTGTGTGTAGCTTGAATGTTATCCTCTTTTGTAAGTCGCTTTGGATAAAAGCGCCTGCTAAATGCCTAAATGTAAATGTAAATGTAAATGTGGTTATTTTTTCACCCAGCTCCAGCTCACTGTTTTTTTCATCCATCATTCAGGGTTTTTTTTTTCAATCCCATTCCTATGTTTCATCCCAGCTGCGTTGACGCACATAGTGAAGTGTCTTGCTGAAGGACAGGGTGAGTCACGTCTGAAAGACTCTCCTGGGATACCAAATGTTCCCCGCCAACACAACAACAATAATGACAGGGAGAGGTGAACAAGCAACAGGTGTGTGTGTGTGTGTGTGTGTGTTGTGTGTGTGTGTGTGTTTGGTGTGTGTAAGGGGGGGGTGTTGTCAGAAACTCATTTAGAAAATAAAAGAAAAAAAAAAAAAAACCCCTAACAACAAGCCTGATCTCCAATCAGTCAACATCACACGACAAAATAACATGGCCTGGCTTCAAAAGGACCAACCACAGAGAAATATCTCCCATCCCATTCGTCCCAGGGCTTTAGCAGTGAGATCCACAGTGGTTCCTGGACAGGACTTCAAAAGGCACCCAGTGGAGTCAGAGACACCCCCAAAGCATCCCGTGCAGTGCATTTCACTGAGCCAATGAACAGTTTCCAACAGCTCATCCCTCTATGAGAATATGAGACACACTGACATGGAGGATGTGGTGAGGGTGGGCACGTCTGGCTGGCATGTCAAATGACTGGGGTGGGTTAAAGGTCAGTTGGTGTTTTTCGGTAACCTGTTTGGCATGTCAGATGACTGGGGCGGGGGTTGCGCTGAATCAGCCCCAGATTATAAACTGGCATCGCCACGTTTGCCATCTGGGCGGATTACTAGATGCCAAGGGTATTGTGTGGCACAGCTAAGGGCGTCTTTGTTTTCCGGGAATGCACTGGCAAATGCCTGCACTTAGGCTGTAGCAAAACACTTAACATTATTTAATGGCTAATAAATGAGATCCCTTACAGCGGCGTGGCTTCTCTGATGGAGCGGGAGGGGGAATGATTTAGGGGATCGCTCCGCTGTGTGGGAATGATTAGCAACTCGCTAATGGCCCTGGGCTGGCCACCTGACAAGCTGCCTGGATGGGCCCCAAGTGGGCACACTGGTGTGTGTGTGTGTGTGTGTGTGTGTGTGTGTGTGTGAGAGCGAGACAGTCTCATTGCACTGTCAGTGTGTCTGCTCAGCCTACTAATCTAGTAGCACATCCTCTTTCTCTCATCTTCTTTCACCCCCCTTCTCTCCCCACCACTGTCTGGGCCACTCTCTGTCTATCCTATGTGATAAGAGTTTGGTTTTTAAGTGGTGGTTATCCCTTTGCCTTTTTTCCTGTTCTCTTGCCACAGTTAGCTGGTGGAATTGGGTATAGGACATCGGCATAGTCAATGGGCATGGGACAGGAGACGCGGGCCCAGACTATGGACATGGGGCACAGGATAAAGACATAGGATACGGGGATACAGGACATGGGCATAGTCTATGGACATGGGCATAGTCTATGGGCGTGGGGCATGAGACTGGCAGGACTCACCAGCTGCTGGGCAGTAAAGGTGCGACGCTCCTTTCTGAAGATGAGCAGGTCCCGTACGCCCAGGGCCATGAGCAACTCCCTCCAGCCTGTCACATCATGGTCTGCCCGCAGGTAGCATGGGTCCACCAGCACCCAGTCCACGCCTGAGAGAGAGAGAGAGAGGAGAGAGAGAGAGAAGAGAGAGAGAGAGAGAGAGAGAGAGAGAGAGAGAGATAGAATGTGTGTGTGAGAAGAGAGAGAGAAAGACAGAATGTGTGAAAGAGAAATAGTGAGAATGTATGTAATCTTGTAATCTCTCCCACACACACACACACACAAAATCTGGCTAATTTAAGAACTTCATCTGTGCTCTGCACCCGAGGAGCAGGTCAAGCATGCTGCTGGTGGCCCATTCCCTCAGTGCTTACACAAGCGTCAGCGCTCTCCCAACTCTACTTTTCATGCCTCCTTGGGCCTCTACAAAAGGCACGGGCACCACTGGCGAAACTGCTGACTGGGTCCTGCAGCCCGCTCCAAAGGTTTGGAGACAATGGGACAGGAGTTTAGACTGCCGCATTGTTTAACAAGAATGCGGTGACCGGAGGGGGGCAATGGGTTTGAAACTTGTGTCATATTACGTGAATCTCACGATTGCAGGATTTGTGTTTAACTGAGTCAGCTTATTGAGATCAAAGCCACTTAGAAATCCTGTCCATCAGAACTTCTATTAGTTGTGATGGACTATAGTGCCCAACATTAAAGACTGTTAAAGACAAATCTGTATGTTTAGAATAGAAGGACTCAATAACGTATGCTTGTGGTGTTTAAGGCCATTAAGGCTGCAGAACTCAACATGTCTCAAGATGTGTCAAGCCCTGACACAGAACAATACAAATTAATCGTTTGCAAAGGCAATCAATTCCACAGGTCAGGGAGAGTTTTATATTTTAGTAATGCATTAAACAAATACACACACACACACACACACACACACACACACAGGACAAACAACTAGACAAATACATGACAGATCCATATACAGGACAGATTACATCAGTGGCAAACTGTCAGCCCAGTGCAGTGATGTGTGGTGGTCGTCTCTTTACCAGGCAGTCTGGTGGGCAGGTCGATGTTGCTGTAGTCTTTGGAGAAGTGCACTCTGCTCTGGGCTGGGCTCTGCAGGCCCCGGTTGGTGAGCACGGGGACGGCCACGTTCAGGCTGCCGTAGTCCTGCTCCCGCACGTACTGCTTGATGAACAGCAGGTAGCTGACGAGCACGTCCTTAGGCTTTGACTGGAGGGGGTGGGGAGACAGAGGCAGAGTAAGAGCCTGTG
>PYXC01000543.1:1075000-1131976 GCA_015244755.2 Tenualosa ilisha
GCTGGTCTTAACCTGTAATTCTCTTAAGGTTTGAGGCTGGCAATTTGTGATGTAACACTGCGAGAAACTATTGTCATAAAGGCCCATCAAATATATATGCTGTGCTCCAACAAAGGCAACACTTGAACACCAACATGCTCTCAACATGGAGCACTGAAGGTATTTTTCTTTTTTATTATTTATTTTTTTTCAGGCCATCCACACTTACAGTGATTACAGATGATGTAACAGCATTCATTATTGATGCACCTTAACTCAAGTAGTTTCAATTCAACGACAAAAAGCTATTTATTTCTATAATTTAATTTGCTTCCTAGTTGACACTAAATCCCAAGGGGGCAATAGGAGGGGGCAGGTAAGACTGAACTGGAGTCAGTGCTGTGGATAGAGGACAAATGGGCTCTTACACTGAAGACTTCCATGGCCTCCATGAAGAGCTGGGCCAGGTTGGAGCGCAGCCACTGATTCCAGGAGCTGTCCCGGTCCACGTCCTCTCGAGAGGACGGGATGTCAAAGTCCCCTGCAGAGGACACACCAAAGGAAATATTTTAATGAGGAAAGAAGAAGAAACAAACAACAAACAAACAAACAAACACACAATTTTCATTCACATAAGGTCACTCTGATCATTGAGTTATTCTATTCATCTATGGCCCTATTAGCAACCAGGGGTGAATTGCCTGCAGTCATGGCTCAGTAAAAGCACTAGAAGACTGCATCTGTCCAGCTGCACAAACAGCAGTGCTGACGTGCACGTCGGCCTGCGCATGCCTGTGCAGCAAACAAATGACATCTGCGACCTTTGCCCTCCTCCACGACCCCTGACCTTGGATGATGAAGCGAAAGCCGAAGCTGCGCAGCGGCAGGAAGGCGAAGACGTTCTGTTGGCGCGGCTGCAGGGGGACATCGGTGGAGGACGAGGACACGCCGTCACTCAGGCAGAAGGCCAAGGCCAACTCTGTTGAGTCCACCTCCTCCTTAATCTGTGGAACACAAGAGATTTTAACACGTACGCACACATGCATAGTGGAGCACCCACAGCATCACTGTGTGACAGTCAGTCCATGGATCATGAGACAGACTGTTATATGTTTATGACGGAAATGTGTTACTTGTTAGACTTAAAAGCAAATATTTATAAAAGTGTCAAATATAGTTCACATTTAACTCATGACTTAAACATACGACCTCCTAAAAAAAAAAAAACACTTCTCTCTGAGGAGCTGCACTCCAAACCATCTGATACATCCATCCCAGTAACAAAAAAGCAAGCTTCTGGTCACACAAGCATGAGTTATCTCAAGTAGTTCAGCTTTTATGTGTGGAAAAGCTTAGTGTGCTATTCTCATTTCTGAAGGCGAACCAAGCAATTTGCCCTTAACAGAACGCTGCCATTTCCACAGTGAGCCCAACAGAGGAATATACCTGAAGGACATGACATACTACAATCTGATTATGTGCAGTTAGCAATAGCATTGGGCCAGGGAAATTTATATAGGAAAGAGAAAGAAGCCTCTGGGAATCTATTCAGGACTCTCCTGGTTTTGCATGTGAGTTGTAGGCCTGTCAATCATGTGCTGGGTTGACTGCACTGCACAGGGAAAGCCTCTGTCTCCCGCACGGCTCCCTCCTCAAACGTGACTTAATTAAAGCACTGCTAATTTCATAGTATCCCTTAACACCTGAGGTGGGAGGACTAAAAGCGGAGAAAGAGAGAAAGAGAGGGGAAAAAAAGAAGCGATAGAATAACACTCAAGGTAGAGAGGGGGAACTGGAGTGTGGGGGGAGTGGGGGATGACAGCGGCTGCCGTGGCAGATTTGTGCATTTCTTTTTGCCTTTCCCACTTTCTGCAAAACCTGTGACCTGAATGTGCTGCTTCTGGTGATGGGTTGGGGAGACAGTCCCCAAGCCCTCCAGGCACTTGAAATGTCTGGAGATGATCAGACAGAAATGGACAGAGAGAAAGAGAGAGAGAGCGGGAGAGAGAGAGAAGCTCAGTCATCTCTAGTGGCGTAGGCTGCGGAGGCTTACATAATGACGATAGGGCCCCAGAAGACGCGGACATGAAAAGGCGAGAACATTCCTGTCGTGAAGCAACAAGATGGAGTGAGAGAGAAGAGAAAAAGAGGGGAAAAAAAGAAGGAAAGCGCAGCGACACTGAACAGGTTGAGGGGAGCTGCAAATCCTAAAGACAAGGGCTTTATTCTCAACTTGGTTATTAGAGAGGAGGATAAGTGGGGCTTAACAACGGTGTGTGTGTGTGTGTGTGTGTGTGTGTGTGTGTGTGTGTGTGCGCGCTGGGGATGCAGAAGTAGGGTGGTTTGGTGGGGAGTTTTTCTTAATTACTATTTTTAACTTAATTACTATTACTTAATTACTATTCACAGTTGTACCCTTATTATGGTTCTGTCTTGCCTTTTGTATACTACAGTACACAGATACTCACACAGATGGAATAAATGGACAGAATCCACAAATCTTTTCTCATATATCTGTCTGTCTTGCATGTCCTGCATGCTAGAAGCAACAGCATCAGATGAGACGGTGTTTCATTTTTATGTGTGCTGTTCATTTAATGGGCTCTTTGTCATTATCTAGTAGTAATCAACACCCCTTGTGTGTGTGTATGTGTGTGTGTGTCTTGCCTTCTTGGGGTGGAGCACGTTCTTCACCACAAGCCAGCGCTCCAGGCCGCCCGGGTGCTGTACCTCCAGGATGTTATGGCTCAAGTCCTGCCGACTCATCGTCTCTAAGCGCCCCTCGATCTAGAGGTCAGCAGACAGGGTCACCAAAAGGGTCATATACACATAGAAAACAGCAACACTAGCACCCAATAATAAAGAGCTGGGTGTGTTCTGGTTATGGTATGACATTTTGTAGGCAATTTTGGCTACATCAACTCAGAAATCTATCGTTAAAAATAAATGCAAGAAAAAAATGCTAAATCCTGCAGTATATTATTGACGTTATATCACAATTTAAGAAGCAGAGTCCATGTATGTATGACTGTATGTACTCTTGGCTAGAATGTGTCAGCAGTCAGGAATTAGCAGAGTGGGAAACAGATTTGATGTATCACACCGCCCCTGAGCAGACCTGCCATGGGGAAAAGAAGCTGGCAAAACACTTGGTGGGGTTGTGTCTGTGAAGCACCTGGTTGAAGATGGTGATGGAGCGCAGGCGGTGGAGGAAGAGCAGGAGAGAGGGGTGGACGTCACGGAACAAGTTCCTGGTTTGAAGGCTCTCGGAGCGCAACGGGAGCAGGATCTTGGTGGTCCAGCTACAACACATTAGAGGGGATGAGACCCAGCTGTGTGGAGCCATTTTTATGTTGGACAAATCCTGCTGTTCCAACCCAAATGTCCCACAATACGCGGCTATTGGATTTTTATTATTGGATTACTGCAGTCAGTAGAGTGTGTTTGATTGTTTGGGCAACATAGCATTTACAGTTTCAACAATTTATTTTGGCAGAATACATTGTTCTGCATCTACAATTGGCTATTGTTTTGACTGGAGGATCCCAAAGTCACTGGACCAGGAAACAAAAGGCAAAGCAGCAGGAAAAGGCTCCCCCTAGTGTTGGTGGGTAGGAATGCACAATATTGAAGAGTAATTCACACCTCTTGCGACAGATCTCTGAGGCATCAGCTGCCATGGGTCGCTCCTCCTCCACCCAGTGAGGCAGAATGTATCCCATGGGGCCGCTGTTCTTGTCGAAGCGGACGTGGAAACCGTTGGAGTGGATCTCGGGGCAGTCCGTCACTTTGAACACCGACTTGAACCCGATGCCCTTCTGGCCTGAGGGAGACACGAATCACAACTTCAGTCAGCAATGCTTCAGCTCAAAGATCATGATTGGGTGAAAACAAACCACTAGACCACCAGACAAAAACAAACACAATCTTGATAAGCATTACAGCAAAGCACACATTCACAGCACAGGATACAATCACAGTAACACAGCATAACATAACATAGGCAAAAGAAACACAAAGGAAAATGTTAAATTGTTTGCAGCGAGTGGTGAAAACTGCTCAGAGAATCACAGGGACTCCACTTCCTGCCATTGAGGATGTCCATAGGAAAAGATGTCTGCGGCGGGCACGCAGCATTCTGAAGGACACCTCTCATCCTGCCAACAAATTGTTTCAACTCCTCCCCTCCAGAAGGCGCTACAGGAGCCTACAGACTAAAACCACCAGGTTCAGGAACAGCTTCTTCCCCACTGCCGTCACACTACTGAACTCTGCCCCCCACTGAACCTCACACTTTGCTGCTATAGCTATGCTGCTATAGCCCTTGGACTGCACATCTGTACATCTGTATATACTTAATACATCTGTATATACTTAATACATCTGTACATAACTGTCTCTATAGCACATCTGTATATACTTAATACATCTGTACATAACTATCTCTATAGCACATCTGTATATTGCCCTTACATTGAATCTCTATAGCACATCTGTATATTACCCTTACTATCTCTTCACCTTACATGTATATTGCTCTTCTGCCTATTTATTACTACTACTCTTATCTGTATATAATTTGCTCTTTAACTGTACATACTGCATACTGTATATACTGCACTTGCTGCTCTTTGCACTTCTGATTAGATGCCTGTATTTATACATGTGTAATGACAATAAAGTTGAATCTAATCTAAAATCCAAAGGAAACCTCAAGACTGAAAAATACGGGGAAAATTGACTGTTTGCTGTGCCATATTTTCACTATTCTACCTTCTGCTCAAAACACCATGCATCCTTTTTTTTTTTGGGGGGGGGGGGGGGGTCTGTCTGTGCCTCTCTAGTGCCAAGACCTGTGCTTCTCTGGGCCATCCATCTGCCAAAGTCCATCTCTACTGCCTTGAGCCACAGCAAAATTTGGCCTTGGGAAACTAAACTGACAGATTGCACTCTGATATAAGCACATCAAAAGAACGAATGAAACAAACCATTCACACATTTGTCTTTTAAAACAAACACAAACACACACACACACACACACACACACACACACACACACACACACACACATACACACACACAGTCTTCCCCCAAGCCCAAAACACACACACAGACACAGACACACACACACACGGGGCCTCTATGAGCCATAGTCTTGCAAATTAAGTCTGTGTTGTTCAGACATCAATCCCAGACTGCCTGCTTGTCCTGTGCTGAATAATTAGTCAGAAGGTTATCTAATAATGCAGTCCTCACAGCAGGGCCTGTGGTGCCCTGGCACAGCCAGTGCAGTACTGAGAGACACACACACACACACGCAGTGGGCGAGGGAGTGGGTGAATAGGTTGCGCACACTGACAAACACACCAGGCACTTCACAAGGACATCTGCTCCATTTCAAAAACACTTCTCCCAGACCGCAGGAGACAACAACACAGAGACAGAGACAGAGACAGAGAGAGAGAGAGAGAGAGAGAGAGAGAAAGAGAGATGGAGGGGAGGATCGTTACTCAATCCATTTAGGTATAATGGCAGGACTTCACATAAAACCCCAGGATAGAGAAATTTCCCCTTATCAGCCAGGAGCTTAAAATAAGCCTGATTCCATGATGTCAGTATTACCATTTTTTTCTGGGCCTACTTCCAGTGGTCCAAAAATAAACTCCTTATACCTTAATGTGCCTCAAAGGAACCCCACAATCAACAAGAGCTCATAGTCATTAAGACAAACAAACACCCACACACACACAGCTCTGCCCAGGTGTGTGTGCCAGGGAGATGCGGGTAAAGCTGGTAACTGCAGTACACCTTAGGCGGGTGGCCCAGAACACCTGAAGTTTTTCCCTTAACTTCTCTTAGGCAAAATGAATTTCCCCATATGAAAGAGATTTACTTATGAGTTCTAATATACACCATTTCCCAATGGCAATGGCATCCTCCTTCGAAGAGAAATGTGATGCCATTTCCTATATATGTAGAATACCTATGTAACCGTAGGTGTGTTTGCCCTTGGTGCTGCGACCCACGTCACAGATGGCCCGCACGTTCTTTTCCTGGAAGCCACACTCGTTGTTCAGGATGGTGATGCAGTCCTTCTCGATCACGAAAGCCAGCGACGGCTGAACGTCTGTGGCTGAGGGGTAGCTGTTGTCATCGGCATTCTGGACACACAAGGTTTGTCATCATCATTTCTTCACTGTTTGGAAATGATGCTAAACTAAGAAAGATGTTACGTGACAAAGTGACATTTAATTCATTTCACACCACCAAGAATCATAAAACCTTAAAAAATGTACTATACATAAAAGTGACTGCATTTAAAATTGAAAGGATGACGCAGCAGAACTATTCATATCTTGATTACCACAGCACCAAAGCATAGCTTCAGATTACATACTGGAGGTAAATGAATTGCATCCAAAAAAGCCAAAAAAATGAACAATAAAATGGAGTCCAAGCACTATTTCTGAAATGTTTCTGGAGAAATACACACAGCAAAACAAAAACTGCATAGAAAGTGCATAACTCTAAGCATCTATTCTCAGTAAGTGACGCTGGCTATTATTCAATGCAGGAATCAGTAGCCTAATTCCACAAATGACTCATGCAGGACAAACACTTCACATGGGGGGGGACAACAGTGGATGTTAAGTAACATTTGAGGAAGTGGCCAACCTGAATGAGCTCCAGGACAAAGTGGGTGTCTTTGCTGTAGAGCTCGGTGGAGAGGCGCTGCAGGCTGCGGCCCAGACGCTCCTGGTGCACCTGCATCAGACGCTGGCCCTCCTCGTTCAGCTCCACGCCCACCCCGAAATCATTCCTCCTGGAACACACACAGACACATACACACACACACACACACACACACACCCAACACATTCATACACATGTAAGCGTGCACACACACCATAGGCATCCCCACACATGCACACACACACACACACACACACACACACACACACACACACACACACACACACAATAAATCCCATACATACACATATAAGACAAAACAAGCATGATCACACACACACACACACATACACACACACACACACACACACCCAACACATTCATACACATGTAAGCGTGCACACACACCATAGGCATCCCCACACATGCACACACACACACACACACACACACACACACACACACACACAATAAACCCCATACATACACATATAAGACAAAACAAGCATGATCAGATGGGATCACAATATCAAAACAATTATATAGTGCATACTTGTGCTGCACAAATGTGTCATCATCACCATCACAATCACCATCACCTTCCCCATGATGATAATGTGACTGAACCCAGGGAAGAGAGCAAGAGCAAGCACAGGCCAATGTCATTATGAGATGTTATGCTGACATCTTACAATGATCACTGGAGCCAGTTATGTAACATGAAGCAATTCACTGAAAGGGTTTTAACTCATGGGATTTTTTTATGCAATTAATGTGGTTACATTGTCTACGTATTAGCAATGGTACGGGTCTACGTAAACAAACCTGATGTCCTCTATGACGACCCTTTGTTGGCTCAGTCTAGACAGCTGCGTCTGCTCGTCTGCGGAGTCTGGCTGCGCTGCCTCGGCTGCCACTGATGATGCCGTTTCACCTGGCTGACCTGCAGACAGGTCGGCGGGGGTCTCCTCCGTCTCCTCGAGGTCGCTCAGGTCGCTGGACAGATCTGAGGCAGCTCTTCATCGCTGTCATTTTTATTTCTGGTGACAGCGTCATCGTCACTGCTGCCATCTGTGGAAGCAAATTGCAAGGTGGAGTCAAATTTTGCACTAATACTAACCTTGTAGTGCCTTGCTTCCCTGCCATGCAAGTTTGCTACAATACAGAGTCTCTCTGTGTCTTGGTCTTGTCTCTTACTGACCCCTAGAATAATGCCATCTAAACTTAACTAAACATGAAACAAGCCATGCATTACTACTAGTCTGTAATAAGTCTATTTAATCCCTGTCTTTTACCAACACACTCATGCACTGCTGGATGTTAACGCTGCAAGTGGTAGGAATTCTTTGCTGTGAATGTGTCTGTGTACCTGAGCCCTCAATGCCGTTGAGTTGAGGGACAGAGGGCTCCTTTGCTGGGTCTTCCCTGTCAGACAGGCTGTCCTCAGACAGTGGAGTATTCAACCCGTTGGCCACCACAGACAGCTGCAAGAGAATGGACTTGACTGAGCGTGACTGAGGGAATGTTCTGGAGTCACAGTTATTCTAGGCATGCCTCCACCTAACCCTCTCCAATCAAACAACGGGATACTCCCAAAAACAGACTGAGGGTGGAAGAGTGGAAATACAATAAGAAGGAGCTACTGGCGATTTTGTGGTTAGCGATGTTTTCATACAATCCAGACATTTCTGAGGGCCTGACCTTCTGATGGGAGGTGTCTGTGGGTTTGGGTGGGAGCAGTTTGGAGTGGTAGTCCCTGGTCCACTCTGTGATGCCCAGCAGGACCCCCATCTGGTGGAGGCGGTTGAGGTAGCGTGGCTCTCGCCGAGCGCGCTCCAGGAGAAGAGCTTTGGACACGGACTGGCCCAGCACCTTAGAGAGGGGTTCCAGAAAGATCTGGGGACACAAGAGGCATCTGATATGATGGCTGACTTAAAGGGGTGGTATAGATACAATCCAAATTCGGACCCAGATCAGCATTGTTTTGTAAGTTTGAATATACATAGTTGCATTAGATGTAAAACACAGTATTGCAACACAGTAGGTGGAGTAATTATACCTTCTCCCATGCCAGCTTTATGATTGAAAAAACTACAGTAATGATAACACACAATCCACCCAATGCCTGTCCAAACACAATAACTCTGACTTCATGTTGAAACACCCACTAAACAACAGCTTTGTTTTTTTTTTTTTTTTTTTTACCTGGTCAGCTTTAATAAATTTAGTCTGTCGATGGATTTACAGTTTTGCTTTTAGATTGTTGCTATTTTTGCACAGGCCTATTCATCCATCCTCAACCACATGTTAAACTTACCAATACATTCGGTCAGTTAAAGTGTAAGTTTACACAGAGGATAACAGTAACAGTTGGAGCGGAGTGGAGTACCTGTTGCAGTAGGGCTCTGCAGATTCTCGTAGGGATTCGGGCCAAGCACTCAAGAACAAACTGGGCAGCTGCGTTGTGAGAATGACCATCTTCCGACTGAGCTGAATCTGCAGTGTTTTATACATGACTTCATTTCATTTCAGAAAACCTAATTGTTTGCACTTTCATGTGTACTGATTTTACCAATGCTATGCGCTTACGTACAATGTAACTATGTAACTAATGTAATGCAAAGAGAATAAATCCTTTGCCTGGTGCCTTCCTACCCTCTCTTGCCACAGCTGCGGCCAGTGAGCTCTCCATGTGATTGGCCAAGAGGGCTGTGGGGGCGTTCGCTATCCCATCAGCCACCACGATGGACACCAGGTGGCCGGCTGTACCAACAGCGTCCAGGGCCTGCGCCGCGTCTGCGAACAGTCTGTCCCCTGTGGCTCTGGTTACCCGCAGGAGGACGCCTGGCTTCACCTCCAAGGCCATCAGGTCTGTCTGGGCTACACAACACAACAACAACAACAGTAATTACAAACAATACAGATATGTTAATTTTGTCTTTTATTTAACTTTAACTAGTTATTGTGCAATACTGCACCCTATTCTGGCGCAATACTGCAAAACGTTTCGGCCCATGCAGCTGTTCTCTGAATCATGTTTTTTGTTATCAAAGGAGCAGACATTTACTCATATCAACACGCATCACTGCACATGTGTATGAGGTTAGACATGTCCTGAGGATTTCCCCTAAACCAGACATGCTTGCTGCACCACTGAACAGAAACTAAATAGATACAAACAGAAAGACAGAAAACACATATATACACACACACACACACACACACACACACACACAGGCACAGACACAGACACAGACACAGACAGGCGACTCCATGGCACTCTCCCTCCAAAGAGACTAACCGCAGTGTCTCTCGATGAACTCCTTAAGGGGTCCCAGGCTGGGCAGAAACACGGGCTCCCAGAGGCTCCATTGCTCCAGGTCCTCCAGCAGAGGGGCCGACAGCAGGCAGGACACGGCCTGCTCCTTCCGCACCTCCCCCAGCACCCCCACAGACTCAGCCACCGCCCGCTCCCTAACACAGACACAGAACCCAGTCAGTGACAGGGACTTACTTTGCAAGCACAGACCATCACCTTCACTTCTATGGTAAATGCCCAGACTGAAATGTTTAACTCACTGTGTGAGTAGCACCATTTCAGGACCACTCTAAGTTCTGAACAACCTCTTTTAAACAAAAGGCCTTCACAATGGAGCCAAGAAAATATTTGGTGAGTGCATCCAGGTGCATCTTTCACTAGGCTGTTCTCTGAGATTTATCTCAAACTGAGTTAGGTTCTTCCAAACTGTAACACATTACAGTTAATGTCAATACTGTAAACTCTGCATGGGCTTCAAGCCCAGATGCAACATTCACAGAATACTACAACCAATGAAATCAGTAGTCAGGAATAATTACAGAGACAGATACAGATGAATCAGATTAGAGCTGCAACTAGATGGTAAATGGACTGCATTTATATAGCATTTTTGTACTCCTACCAGCACTCAAAGCACTTTACAATGTATGCCGCACGTTCACCCATTCACACACATACACTCACACAGCGGTGGCGAAGGTGCCTTGTGATATGTGATAATGGAGGGAATATATGAAAGTGTCAAAAAGGCAGGCTTGTTTCTCACCCGGCCAATTTGGGCATCAACGGGGCCTCATATCGCACTAGACTGGGGCTCAGTGGATCACCCAGGCTTCTCTGGCGCCGGACCAAGTCCAGGAGGGTGCTTAACGGGCCGTAGCCCAGCTCCCTGCTGTCTCGCAGGCCGTAATGACTCCTCAGACATGTCTCGATGAACTTCAGCTGAAGAGGAGGGTAAAGACATTAACAAAATAGCTAGCCATTCATATGACTAATGTTGTAAGAATGTATAGATCAGTATTCCAAGCTTCATCTTATCAGTTTAACTTTTTTCCAGAAAAGGATGCAACTATATGGGATTGTAATTGTAACTGAGCTCCAAGCAGCATATCAGACATAGAATATTTCACATGAAAGGTTTATAGCAGATTAGAATTATACTGCAGTTTTGATGTATTTCCAAAACAAAACCAACCATTTTTTAAATTACAGATAAAATAAATTGTAAAAAAAAAAGTGTAATATTAAGTGTACTAAGTGTAATACTAGGTGTACTAAGTTCGATTTGATTTCCCTTTTATGTGAACACTCAACTATGAGAGTCACTCCATGGCCCTCTTGCCCTAAAATAGCCTGGCTGTCACATCAAAGCTGCCTTTGAGGAGCACACATTTAAGAGTGTAGGCCTTAATCCTGTGCTGCACTTCTCAGCGTCTGCAGTTGAAGCGAACAAGCAGGATATGCATAATACCACCAAGTTTTAATGAGCCCAAACCACCACTCGACGTATACTCATTCAGCCCTCATTAGGTGAAGCTGGGGGGTTTAGGAACTAGGAAGGCAGAGGTAAACAGGGATTGGACGGCCGTTTTGAAACTCACTCTGGTGGGATCTGCCTCCCCGCACTGGCTGATGAACTCAAACACATCCTGCTGGCTGGGTCTGAAGCCACACGCTCCACTGGAGACGTGGCTGCCAATGAGGATGGAGCCCCCTAGTGTCTGCTGCAGGGACTGCAGTCCCAGAGTGGAGAAAAGAGGACAACACACAGCAGGGAGACATTAAGAGAAGAGATGGCAAAGGATTCTGCCATCTTCACAACTGGAAGTAGATCTTAAGCTTTTAATCAAGATAAAATGGAGAAAAGGGACAAGGAATAACTGCTTATTTAACAAAAATACTGTAAGAGGATTAATGAGAGGCAATTTCAATTTTGCCTAAAAAACAACCTGTTTTAATGCAAGTCAGTTTGAAGCAAAGCACCAAGTGAATAGGTTAATAAATCTTGGTTAAGCATCCTTCCCCCTATCCAGTTTGTCTGTTTAAGATGTCATGACTTACCTCGGAGTGCTTCACCAGGAACTCCAGGAAGCTGCCCTGTGCGAGCCGGGGGAAGTCTTTGACCTTGAAGTGCTCCGCCATCTTCTTCTCCAGGTCAGACAGGTAGCCGAGGGTGGGAACGCCACGCTTACTGGCCATCCGCTCCTGGAAGAACTGCAGCACTGCAGCTGGGGTATCAATCAAGAGGGAGTCAAGAGAGCAATGGAGAAGGGAGAAAGAAACGTTACAAATGCATTACGGGAAAAGGTGATTGTCAGCCACCTGAACCATGATACAAGCATAAAACAATCATGACGACCATGAAGACCAAACCAAAGGAGAAAAATTATAAATAAAATAAAATGAATTCCACTAATCAACTAAACTCAACATGGTTTGGCATCTATGTGACGAAGTATGGGTAATGTGATGCAATATAAATGTGCGTGTTATGTTCTGCTGTATGGGACTACTGCACTGTTTGGATTAAAAGTAGAACTGCACACACTTTCGGAGGGTGCCATGATAGAGATGGTGTCGTCATCCTCCTCTTTCTTTTTGTTCATCTTCCTGTCGTTCTGCTGAGTCGTCCCGCTGACGGCCAGGTCGTGAGGGGCCTCCAGAGAGCCGCAGCAGATGGCCAGCTGGAACAGGTTCTTGGCGAGACGGTCGTCCTTCACGTAGGACAGAAAGGTCTGCACACGCTGTGGGACACCAAAAATCACACAATGGCATCAGTGTCTTATCCATTCATGACAAAAAAGTTCTTTTTGCCCATCTTCAGTTCTATTAGTCGGCCGCCACCTTAGACTTGAGACTGAGTAAAAAAAAAACTAGACAGAGGGGGCTTGCACTGAATTAATGCTTGCACTGGTGGTGGTGGCGTAGTGGTTGAGGAACCTGGCTAACATGCAAGTGGCACGGAAAATTGTGGGTTCGAATCCTGGCTGCCACCGTTGTGCCCTTGAGCAAGGCACTTAGCCCTAAGTTGCTCTAAGGGAGACTGGCCCTGATGTAATTGATAGTTGACAAATGTAAGTTGCTTTGGATAAAAGCATCTGCTAAATGCATAAATGTAAATGTAAATGCACTGAATTAATGCCATCGCAATAACAACTAGGTGCTTCTTAACATGTTACATGACATGTGAATTAGAAATAGTTGTGAATTTAGTTCCTTAAACCTAGTTCAGACACTGATATATGTCTTACATGTTTATATGTTTAAACCTAGTTCAGACACTGATATATGTCTTACATGTTTACATGTTTAAACCTAGTTCAGACACTGATATATGTCTTACATGTTTACATGTTTAAACCTAGTTCAGACACTGATATATGTCTTACATGGTTACATGTTTAAACCTAGTTCAGACACTGATATATGTCTTACATGTTTAAGGAGGGTTAATAGGGAGTGATAAGCTCTTGTTCAATTCATTAAATGTGGCCATTTCTGCAGGTAAAAACATCAGGCAAAGGAGAGGTGGCCTCAATTCAAATGAATGAAAAAGAAATGCAGTATTTCATTTAATCCCTTAAAAAGTGCTACGGAGGTGGGGAGGAGGGGTAAAAACCAAGTGATATTAGCACCGCAGAAGCGTCTCGATTACAGCTGGGATTAGAAGATTACCAAGGGTGAGGCATCATATTAACAAGCTCCGAGAGCCGCAGCAACCTCCTTGACAGCAAGCAGACAAGATAGCCTCAATGGTGTTAAACGCGGCTTAAATGCGGCATGAAATGAAAAGGGGGTGGGGGTTTGGTGTCTGGTCATGACACTTTGTTAGGGATGAATGGGAGCTTAATGTCACCCAGGTCGGCGGACAACCGCAGTCGTCTCCCACATAGCAGCCAAACTGGTGGGCCAAGCGGACGGTGAGCTAAAATTACACTGAACGGAGAAAGAAGAGGGGGAATTTTAAACAGGTCAGTGTCTGAGGGGAAGTGGGACTAGACATCCTGCGACTCAGCACTACTAATCTGGGAGAGGGTGCCACCAGCGCTGTCAGGCGGGGAAGCAATGCTATCACACAATGCTAAACCACCACAAGGCCCTGCCAGAGACACTGGAGTAGTCTACTGTGGAATGCTGTTTTTATACATTTCATGCATATCAACACCTTTCTGAGAGGTGTCGTCCCACGCACCATACATTCAGGACATGAGCCTGTCACGCATGGGGTCTTTTCTTTCCTATGAAACTATCAGAACAGTATTGACTGAAAAATACTGATGATCAGAAATGGGGTCAGGTATCTTGAAGAGTGAATGGCCAACTGTGTTTGAAGGACGACTCTAAAGTACTATACAGCGTAGGGGTTGTCATTCCTCAACTCATTACCAATACCCCCAAAAATACTTCATACCATTTTCAGTACCACAGGAAGTAAAAATGGCACTGCTGGTATCGATACTCTTGCAAATAAGTATCTGATTTAATACAAATGTTGGTATAATATATGGTTAATAAATGAGTATTGATTTTTTTGGACAACCTAACACAGTGACCTAATCGCCCCCCTAGCTATGCCCTCCGAACCTTGGACATGGCGGCATTGAAGATGCCCTCTGAGTTGGTGAAGACCTCCATCACGGCATCAGCTGCGGTCATGCCGGCATACTTCCTCCTCAGTTCTCGGCTTCCAGTTGAGGAGGAAAACGGCACTGGTCCGTCGGCCGGGTCAAGCGTGCTCTTCTTGATCTTCCACAGCTTCTCCTGAACCTCCTGCTCCAGTTCGCCCTGGATGCGCTCCCTGGCTGAGTCCATGTAGGCGTGCATGCTGAGGGTCGCCCTCTGCAACGTCTGAGAGGGACATCACCAATGTTATAATGGGATATTGAACTTTGTCTTTGTATTTTACATTGACAGACAGAGGAAAAAAAAAATTCAAAAGGGAAATACAATCTTACTGAAATGGGCAGCCCAAGGCCCTGGATGCGAATGCCCAGCTCATAAGGAGTGTCACAGTTGTACTGATCGGCAAGATGCTTCATGAACTCTGCAAGGTCCACTTTAACACCTTTGGATTTTTTCCTGTAGGCTTGAAGACTCTTGAGAAAGCAGAGGACAAAACATCCCAACAAGTTTTTTGATGAACAGAAGACCCACACCTTTAAATATCAAAACATCTAAAAATATGTCTAGAACAATTTAGGGAGGGTAAAAAGAAGCAAACAGTCGCCACAAGATACTGACCCTCAAAATGTCAACCGTCTCGATGGGATTGATGTCCTCGTCCTTAGTGTTGCCGTCCACTTTGAACATCTTGTGGATGAGTGGGTTCTTACACAGGGGGCCGAGGTGGAGCTCCTCAAAGCGCTTCTTGTTCTGCAGCCCTGCCAGGGCTTTGGCCAGCTCGTACAGAGTGCACACGGCAGACACAGCATTCATGGACTGGGAGCAAAGACACAAGACACACAACAAACTAATGAGCAAATCACAGCGATGCCGATCGCTGCTGTGATTTGCAGCAGTTAGAAGTTATTGCTGTTTGAAGTGCAGGTCTAATGAAACCCCTCCATTATATGCACCAAAAGCAACATTGTGGAACCAGCAATACTGGTTATTTAATATTCAGGGCACTGATGACTTATTTAAGGAATACTTCAAAAGTACTGGTGATACTGGGATATCCATCTACTCTCTGTATCTATCTACACTAAGATATCTATTTCCTGGGACTGGATGATCTATCACACATCACTCAAACAGCAATACACAATATTGTAAAAAAAACAGCGATTAGCAAAAAGCAAAAAGCTTAAGCAAATCTCAATCAAAACAGCCACTACAGCCATTTCCTGAATATAAACCACAATATGTATAAATTGCAGGTCAGTAAATATGCAAATTAAAAGAGCAAAAACATGTGTTGACCACAACCGTGTATTAAAGGCACCCTACTGCAACTACTAACCGCCACTGATAATGAATCAGGATCAGATCATGATTTCATGCCAAAGAAGAATGAAAAAAATAGAAGAAGAATGATATGCATTCCCATGTATAGTCCTTCCTATTATTGACATAATACATTTTATTATTTATGAGCAAAATCAATTCATTAACCTCGGTTAAAAATCAGGAAATTACAGGTATATACTGTCTGTCCTACCTCTATGAACATGTTGACCTCCTTGATGGTGCGCTGCAGGCTGCTTACAGCAGGTAAGTCCCGATGATAAATCCTAATAGACTGCAGGGAAGGGATCTGCAGGTACTCACACACCTGACTCACAACCTGGACAAAGAGAAACAACAAACTGTAACTTCAGTTTGTTACCTGTAAATGGAGAAGCACTGGTTGCACTAAGACAAGGCTGCACCACACATAAGCTAACAGGTAATGAGATAGGCATGAGAGGGCACCACTAGGGAAATGCATTTGATGTAGATTTTAATTAAGAGCTGATCTGAATTGAAACGTGTGATATGATATGAATTAATTAAAACATAATATGATTTTCTTTGCTATTAGATGTTAATGATGTCTTTACTCTGATTCTGAAATCAAGAAATATGTGCGTAGAAACCCAAATACTGTATGTCCCTGTCCCCGTCTATCCCTCACAGTTTCAGAATGAGAGTCTCTTACCCTCTCAACAGTCACCAACTCTCCTCTGGTGGCCAGTGACCTGATGACATCCTCGGCCAGGTTGTTTACATCACTGGCACTCATGTTCTTCCTTGAGCTACGTTCCCTGCTGCCACCACTCCCCTCAAAGGCCTCCAGGGCCTCGGTGGCTCGGACGTTGGCATTGTGCCCCTCCCTCAGTTGGGTGTGGTAGGCCTCGTGGAATGTCATCGAACTCTCCCGATCCTGCTCCCGGGTCGCTGCAGCCCGCTGTCGACGTTCCTCGGCTTTGGATGGTTTCGCCGCTGCCGTAGCCCCCAGTGGGGGGAAATCGCTGCTGGCCAGGCCGTCTGGTAGAGAGGCCTCCTGGGGCTGCTGGACCAGTGGGGAGGCAGCCCTCAGGGGCGATGGAGTCTCCCTCACCCGACTCACGGAGCTCTGACTGGCCCAGGCAACGGGGCTCCTACTGCCCTCTGGTGCTGCTGGAAGGAAGACAATTAAGTGCAATTATGACCAAGTATAAATATAACAGACAGACAGACATAGAGAGAGAGAGAGAGAGAGAGAGATAGATCTCAGCATTAGCAAATTTTCCATTTTTACTTTCCCACAAATTCCACGTCATGAGTTCCAAGCCTTAAACTAAACCTCCATGCACTGACTGATTGAATCTAGTCTAGGTCCTAATAATTACCAATTAAGCTTAGTGGCTCTGCTTGCCCATTGACTTCCACTGGCTTTGAGGCTGCTGCTGCCACTGATGCTTGAACCAAGCGGTGGTACAGAGGCAGGTACAGATTCATGGGCAGTGGCGTGCCAAAATGGAGGAAGTAACTGTTCTGCAGCTGGACGATGGAGGTGCCTGCCACTGGATAGTGCTTCACCACCTCCTGGACCTTCTCCAGCAACTGCTCCTGGGTCAGTTCGCCACCAGTTGGCAGTAGGCCCACGCCAAATGTTGGGAGGACCATGCGCATCGCCGGCTGGGGGTCTTTACCTGGTATTGATGCAGCAGCAGCAGCAGCTGAAACAGTTGTGTATAGTGGAGGGGTTGCAGACGTTGGAGGTGTCGGGGGCAATGAAGGCGTCGGATGTGGTTTTCTCCTGTGCGATCGGTGCAAAACCACATCATTCTCCACAACTAGCTCTGCTATGGAATCCACCAGCTTGCCAATGCTGGAGAAGCCGAGCTTGCTCAGAGTCAAGTTCCGTCTGTATTTCTGGTTGTAAGATACCGCTAGCTTTTTAATGGGAATACCCTCAGGGTGTCCATTAACCAACTCTATGATGTCCTGTTGAACTGTCCCCATGTCTGAAAAAAAGAAAAAACCCATCCAATCCTTTAAATCTTTTAAGGTTATAAGTCATTTTAAGTCATCACAAGGTATTGTAATAAACAGAGAATGCTGTAACGCATTATGAATGAAGTCATGGTGACCAATTAACCACTGGTCACCCAGAGCATAACACCCTTTGTACCGGAACCAGGTTTGATAACAAGACACCATGGGATACCGAAGAAATTTTTCATGCTGTGAAACGTTTGGAGAGCTTCTTGCACTTTTTCCTAACTATAGCAAATTAACTGTTTACATATTTGCGAGTACAGGCACATTTTTATAACAAACTTTAAGCTTTACTTGACATGAAGAAAGGTAAAAGTGTTTCTCAGAATCATGAATAACATTATTAACGTTTTAAACATTTGGCAACAAGTCTGATGCAAGTTTAAAAAACAATTAAAGACCCTATGAAAGTATTCAAAGAACACATAAACATCCAGGAGGCACCTCATATCATAAATCTAATGTAAATCAGAGGAGACTAGCCCACTTCCTGGTTAGCAATTTTGATTCTTCCTTTATGTTAAGCAAGAGGCAATGTTCACATATCCTGAGCTGCATACCCAGTGAGTAAAGTCTGAAAGAGTATCATGCCTGTAAATTAAGTAATTAACAGTGTAAATAAATACAATTGCAGTGTGCCAATCAATCAATCTTTGAATAGCTGGTCTACTGTGAGCCAATGGAATCCAATCATATACCAGTAGCTTAAAAAAAGTATACAAATAAATAAATCATTAATAAACACAATAAAATGATGGGAATTCTCCTTAACTTACCACAAAGCCCTGTTGCTACTGTCAAAGACAGTTATGTAACTGTAGTAGGCTGATCTAATTTTAAAGTGCTTTCAATGTGCTTTCAATTGTGATCGACTTGAACTGAAACTGTTGGTGTTTAGCCTACCTTTAAATCCTCCTCCCACCTCCTGCCTGTGAGTAAACGAGAGCACTGACATCAGAGCCTCTCAAGAAATGAAAGCGAAACCAGTTTTGCCTAGTCACCAGTGCAGGCTGACAGAGGACATGAAATACATTCATTCACACTCCACACCCCGACAGACATTAGCAACAGTTAGCCCTTCGGGCTAAGTCCATCAATAGATTGCATTGATAGATTTCATCACCTCAACGTATAAATTCTATATAGTCCATGACATCAATGTCCCAGGTTATGGTAGTGTTATTGAGTCAACCTGTGATTAATGTTAGCTCTTGGTTGGGACTTGTTCTGGCATGCCTTAGATTCCATTAGTGCAGTAATCACTAGGCAACAGGGGAAAGCAAAAGAGAGCGCACAGCTGAGCATGACACACTGCCTTAAGTTTCACTTTCCAGCAGCCTCTGCCAAGGAAGGCACATGACTGGCCTTAGAACACAGAGAGTGGGCATGAGGCCAAGTTCACCTCTCATGCCATCCACCACTTCTAAAGGGAACAAAATAACACAGATCTCTACAAGTAAACACTGACTTCAGAGAACAACAAATATGTTTTCCAAACAACAGTTGATCGAATTGTACATTACTTGGCTAAGTAATGCATTACCTTGAAAATAACTGACTACAGGAAAGGAAACTAACATCTGCAAAATTTCAGTTTCATTTTATCCAAGTCCTTTCAATTACTCTGCCAAAGAAAATGAATGACAAATCTGTAATGCAGTAAACCCAAACTCATCAAGATATACAAATTATTTCAGATTTTGAGACCTGACATCATCTTCACAAAAGGGAGAAGATCTCATGATGAATTGACAATTTAAAGAATGAGAATGTGTAAGTGAATTTTGTTGAAGAAATTGATATGATTGATATGTTTGAAATTTGATATGAGGATAAGTTAGCAAAAGGATTTCACTACAAAGAACGTTTTGGGAAACTCTTTCTGACTATAAATAATTTTAATGGTTTACTGATTGAAAGGCTCTGACACCAAAAGTCATTTATTGAAAGAAATCTCTATGTGCTTACATGCACATAGAAACACAATTAAAGCATTAATCAGAGTTTTCAGAATTCTGAAATATTTCAGTTTACATGCTAGAAGAAGAGCTTGTTTACACGCTAGAAGAAGAGCTTGTTTACACATGTCTAGATATTTTTATGCATGGCTAAAAAAAGAAAAAAAAAAAAAAAGATACTCCATTTCATTTAATCAGAGTTCTTAAAATCTGATTTCAATTGGATTTCTCCAATTTTTAATTGCAGTAAGCTGAACAATCAGACTGAAATCTGATTATTTGTTTGCATGTACCCAACTGTGAAGGCTCTATCTGAAAGGCAGAGACCCTGGACTCACACCAGAGTCTAGACGATAAGCAGTTTTGAACAGCACACAAAGGATATGAAAAAGGAGCTATCAAAGACTGTCTGTCATCCAGAAATTCAAAGGACTCACTGTTCTCCCCCTCCCACACTGCTTTACAGCATCACAGGTTTTTCCTACAAGCTTTCCATCAAAACTGAAGCAAACTAAATCAACTCGCATAACCCACACTGCTGCCAAACAGCTCAAAGCAAACATACAAGGACATCATCTGCTTTGTAATCACAATTAGACAGGACAAAATCAGCAACTACGCAATAACGGTCAGTACAAAACTTTAAGCAGATGATTCTACACTGCTTTTTCACATAGAATCCATTTCTGCTAGGTAGATTTTTGCATCAAGCATAGTTTATAATTTGAGAGATAGTTTGCGTATTCTGATAAATATGGGCTTTGTTTAAGCAGCCTAATTATGCTCATTTCTGTCCAAACATTCCCCCATGTCTTGTGACCATCATACAAAAATTCAGCCTGATATCTTATTGTGTTGCTGAAATATGACTCAACAAAAGCTAGTTTTTTATTTGTAGCACTTTTTATAATATTCCTCTCCTCTCAACAAAGCAAAATTTTTTTTGCTGAAAATTTGCATACTGATGTTGTATCATGTGTAGATTTCTGACATTACCTTAGAATTGCTGTCTGACACCCCAGTCATGTTTTACTGACTAAAAGAAATCCAGATTAGCCTATGATTTTTCAGCTATTGGAAAAATGTTTGCGTCAAGTGTTATTGATTGTTCAGTACTACCTACCTAGTAAGTTCTTAAAGTTTGCCTAAATAGCAAGTTTAATATAACATCAGAAAATGCATCACCTTACTGGCAGAACAGCATAAATTGCAAACCCAATTTCTCGGTTTGTTGCAGTAGTTCCACACACTGTAACCAACTTGAAAGTGTTAGATTTTGTAGTCATATATGACCGCTGTCTATTGCAGCATATTCCATCTGAAGAAAATGAATCTCCATATCTACTCTCTTGACACATCTTTTGAACCACAACTCTTACATGTTCATCCCATTGAGTTACATACATCAACACACACATAGGCTACATGTTCACAGCCTGAATGCCTCTAAGTACATTAATATACACTTCAAGTGTGTGGTGCATTTCCATCCACTGGCCTGTGGTTGATAATGGTTGGTAGATTTTAATCTCTGGAGCCCCCCCTACAGTCGCAATTTTTTTTTTTTTAAATGGCAACAACGTCCTAAATTCTCAAAAACCTGTGGATTTGTCTGCAAACCAAAGAATAGTAACCAGCTATGGTTAATTTCATAGTAATGCTGACTGACAAGGTAGTAAATGCAATTTTGGTATCATTCAGTTTTGGTTTTGTTTGACATCGGCTCATTATCTGCAAGTGTTGTTACCCCGGGAATAATCTATCACTAGAGGGGATTGAGATTGCCTTCATTCACCCCGTAATGATCCTTTAACTCAGTGTCAAGAATCACTAGGCTCTACAATAGCTGGAATAGGCAGCGGTCATATATGACTATACAAAATAAAACTTTCAAGTTGGCTACAGTGTGTCATACTATTGCAACAAACCGAGAATTTGGGTTTGCAATTTATGCTGTCCTTTAAATAGGGATGTAATGCAATACGCTCTCTATTTTTTCTATTAGAATACATTTTTTATTTAGGCTAACTTATAGCTTTTAACAAAGTACCATCTCAAAATTTCTTTAGCTTATACCTTTCCTCATGGACTACATGTCTGTAAAGTTTTGAAAAATTGTAGGCACCAAGCAATCAAAACCACTTGACACAAACAAACAATATTTTTTTCAATTGCTGTAAAAGCATTGTCTGCATTTCTTTCAGTCAACAGAACATCACTAGTGGGTCAGACAGCAATTTCAAGGTAATGTCAGATATCTAAACAATAAATATTGCTTTGCTGAGAGGCGAGGAATATTCTAAAAAATGGCACGCATAATACTAGCATTTGTTGGAATTTTCAAGGGTCTCCATCATTGAAAAGGCATGTCATAGCAACGCAATAAGATATCAAGGATTGTACATCAATGGTGTATGTATAGGTCTCAAAGTATATCAATATTTTAAATATACTGCAGAGCTCTAATATTCATGGTGCCTTGTTACATTCTTCATTTTACCTTGGTCGAAGGAGAGATGTTGCTGATGATCAACTCTTGTTGCGATTCTGACAACATTTTGGTCTTCAATCCTCTCAACAGATACTTCATCCCCTAAGGCACTGATCAGATCCTGAAAGCCAGCCAAGCCATAATTTGAGAGGACAAGTTGCTGACCGTAGTGACGTTTGTAGGTGCTGAGGAATTTGGCAATATTCATTCCTTCTGGAAACCCATGGAGCATTTGCAATACATCCTCCTTAAGTCTCAGCAGAGAGCGTCCTAATGACAGACAAATTACAACTTGTCAGCAGATGCTTCCTCTGAGTTCTTACCAGACTAGCTATGATCAATATCATTTTTCATTCGTACATATACAGACAATTCAAAAGTTCATGCAGAGTCAAAATAATAAAAGTTAATTCAAAACCACTCACTGAGGTAAAATGGACCTGGACTTACACTAGATCAGAGTAAACACAGTTCTGTTCGAAGGCATCATGGTGTTTGTTAGTTCTTACCCTTCTCACTTGTTGGTGCTGCAGGAGTAGGCAGTAGACCCCCTGCCCTGAGTCCAGCGGCACTGGAAGAGGACCTGAACCGTGGACTCTTAGATGTCTTGGAAGAGAGACTTGTAGATTGTCGATCTGCCATGGTTCTCAACAGCTCAAACAGGTGAGTGGTGTTTTAATAGTCATACTGTTAAAAAGTGTCTTTGGGAAATCTGGCTACCAATGGGGAAACCCATGAGGAAATGCTGGGCTCCATGTGATCATCTTGATATGAAGAAGAAAAAGAGAGCAGTATACATATATGAAAGAAAAAGTATGCATGCAGCGATTCTAGATTTGATCATCTACTAGGCTAAGTTATGTACAGTATGCACACACATGCAGGACTGCATTTCATTATAGGCCTCGCCTAGTACAAGGTTTTTAAATCATCTACTAGTGAGTGCATCATCATCACAACATGAAAAATACATAGACAAAAAGACAAAATCCATTCAAGAAAACACAATCACATGACAGTGTTTCAAACACCGTGTGGAAATCACAATGTAGCCTACTAATCTTTACTCGCATCTGGTTGGGTTAACGTTATTTTCACCGGTAACAGCATTAAAAGCTGGTGGCTACCCTCTTATCGGTTCAGAATTCTAACTGCTTTAGAAGTGTGAGCACGAAGCTGCATGTCTTTTAATGATAGGTGACGTTTACACGCATTTAACCATAGACTGTATAACATTTAAATTGGTCGAAGACACACATTTGTTGCGTATTCCAGAGCTGTGAACTCGGAAAGGCTCTGCCCATCAGGTCAGTGTCCATTTAATGTTCAAAGAAACTACCCTTTAGATTAAAAAAAATACTGTTTTATAATACGTTGCCTGATACAAGCCAGGCCCGTGATGTCACGATAAACGCGTTTTTTAATTAGCTAACGTTAAGAGTTCTAACTGAGCTATTCCTACTGGAGGTTAATTGATGAGTTTGAGTTCACATTGAGGCTAAGGTAAACATTGCCTTAGACAGCTCATGGTTACAGGTTTACATTAAAGGATCAGAAAGGGGAATTCATAAACGAGTACCATAAAAAGACTTACTAGAGAATTTGATCAAACTGCCATTCAGTCTTGGCAAAATTACTGGAGCTTGCTTGTCTGAAGTCAAATCCCCTCCTTCATGTAGAAAACAGTGCTCTTTCGGCTGTTTTAACAAGTTAACCGTACTGTCAGATGAGTTGTCGCCATCTTTAGGACTGGAGTGTCCCCAGCCAAGCAGCGGGCAATTGCTTAAGCCGACTTGGCGGGTATACCTCCTACTGTCAAGCACGGTTATGTGATCGCAATTGTAGGCGGTAACGCTTTCTATGAAGGTTGTATTTATAATTCCCTATGAATGCATTTATAATATTTTGCAAGGTGAAGCACTGTAATGCTCATTATAGCCATCTGTATGTGTTCACAACTCCTCATAACCAATTTCATGATGGGTTGTAATTATGAACGACTCTAATTTCAATCGGAATGCATTATGCGGACTGCGATTATCCACCTGACGGACGCTTGTCAGTTTTATGATGAATCATAAATACTTGCTTTGTTAAAATCACATGCATAATGTGTTTTGATTTCAACTGTGGCCTGCTTCTACAGTACCTGTATCTGTACCTATAAGAATATGTAATAAAGGTGACCATAACAATATATGTATCTCCCTGCTGCTCACAATTCTATGCCATATCATAAGCGTTATTGGTCTACTCAAGTTACAAAAAGATGAGGCTATTACTATAAGTTTATCATGAATATAAGGTGCAATGAACTAAGTACCGAGCCTGGCAGTCTTGACCCCCTATGCACATTGTGTGGTTAGAAGGGACAGCCTTATGCATTATCTTTGTGTAGCCATACAGACAATACAAACAACCTTCGCTTATAATACAGTATATCACCAATGCTACAAGCAGGCATAAGGTCGTTTGGCACTTAGTGAGTAGTCTATGTCAGCTTAAAGTAAAGGGGCAAAAGGATGGCACAGTTACTAGCCTAAAAGATATAATGTCCTATATACACTTATAACACTAAGAGTCTGGACGAAAAATGCAAATGGAATGTATTTTAATTTTATTTTCTTCTAAATGTTTACCCATAGGCTTACATTAAATGTTTACCCATAGGCCTACATTAAATGCTGAAGACTAACATTCTGTACTGAAACTGTAAGAGAGTAAATGCAGTCCTCTATGAAAACATAATAAATTCAGAGAAAACCACCCCACTACTCTAAAGTTGAATTAAGCTTTATTTTCTTTCTTTCTGTTTTTTTTTTTTTTTTACTTCTGTATATCATGAAATTTTAGTAGGCCTATGTTCAGATGTAATCTATTTTCATTGCAACGAGCCATACAGGTAACTACACGTTTCAGTTTATGAGAGTTGTTAGAAATCCATGTTCAGGGGGAAGGGAAAAAAAACATACAAACAAAACAAAAAAAAACATCAGAAACAAACCTTGTAAGACAGACCTTTATTTCCACCTTTGTAATTGGAATCATTAAACAGAGCTTTTTCAGAATTACTTGGCAGATACAGGGAGAATTTTTGGATTTGAATGTGACAGTGTACAAACCAATTGCTTCCATTCAGCTTCTCTTTTTCTTTTTTACAAAATTGACAAATGCTCATTTACCAGTACTCAGCCAGCTTCTCTGCCTCCGCTCCACCTCCTCGATTGGGCCCACCATGTAGAAAGCCTGCTCAGGCAGGGCATCATACTCACCTGGGCAGAACAAACATTTTCAGTAACTTATCAAAAACACAGAGATTCACCATATTGTCTTTCACTTTTGTGCCTGATGGCAGCCATGTTTAACCAGCAACATTTGTGTTCCTGTACCTTTTACATGCAGTGTTGGACTCTGAGGAAAAGGCACGGTTACTGAAGACATGTAGGTAGTATGGAGGCTGTGAATTTACGGGATGGGTGTGCTTTACCTCTGTATCTTGCACAGGAATGACAAGTGAAGCATTGACAAATTTATAAGCCAGTTCAAGGTCATAAGGCTACTCTTAAAGTTTACCTCTGCAATCACATTCCTTTGCATAACATCGCCCCTTGGTGGAAAATAGGGGTTAATGCCGTGAAGAATTCACAAAGAAAAAAATAGCATGCCAGACAGCAACTTCCAATGGACAGAGTTCTTCAAAAGCCTGACCGTTAATGCACAAACAATTTTAGACCCAGTATGGATGTTTTTCTGCAGTTAAGTTCTCCACAATGGAGACTTGAGGTAATGAGTAGTCATATTAATATAAATGGGCTTACTTATTAATGTTAATGTCACTGTAATGGTTATTGCTGTACTTCAGTTTGGAAAAGCATCTATGAAACCAACATTCCAGTGGTTGCATCTTGATCAATATCTAAGCAAAAAGCCACAAGAAGCTGTGGGTTTGCACTGCATATAAGGGGTGTTGTTCGGCACGACGCGAAGCCGAGTGCCATTAAAGCCCCTTAGCAATTTAAAATCCAGCGGAACCCCACAGACTTGAGTAGCTTATTGCTTTTCAAAAACAGTTACAAATGTTTGTTAAGATTTCATTAAATACAGCCACACAAATAAAAAATAAAATAAAATTGTGTATTGGTAAATAACCATTCTGCCGCCAAAATAGTTCCTTTTGGGAAGTGGTTGCTCGGCAACATTAAATGCTACAACAGTGAGATAGACAGAATAATATGAATGAGGCAAACCTGAGTGTTTGTGCTGGATTTACAACGGCTTGGGACACAATTCAGCCAATCAATCAATCAAGGAACTAAACAAGCAGAAAGTCCCCTGCACACAACACAAATGCACAACCTCAGCACTCATTTAAGTGAGGGACAGACTGGGACAAAAAATTGGCCTGGACCATCCCACCATTTTCACATAATGCACGATCACTTTTTCAGTAATGATATGGAGTGTATGAAACAAGTTTAAGGCTATTAAATAAAAATATACAACATCCATGCTATTGATGAAAATGAAACATCCATGCTATTGATAAAAATGAAAGAGCAGTCAACAAGCCTTTCAAAGTGACCTGAAGACAACCCAGAGGAATCCTATTGGGACTGCATGTAAATGGAATACAAAGTAGGCCTGTGAGTGTGATCAGGTTCAATTTAAGGTGGGGGCCTAATTTTTTCACATGTTTGAAATTGCAGAATGTATCAATTTGTCAATAATAAGATTTAAGTCACATGGTGGCAATCAACTTCAACTGTCTAGTAAGCCCCATTCAGCTGTGCATGCATTTGTATCGCATGTTCATGCATTGATGTTTAACTTTGCAGTTTTCTCCACCATCGAAATATAAAAACAGTAGTCAACAAGCCTTTCAAAATGACCTGAAGACAACCCAGAGGAAACCTACTGAGACTGCAAGTGAATGGAATACAAAGTAGGCCTGTGAGTATGATCAGGTTCAATTTAAGGTGGGAGCATAGCTTTTTCACATATGCAGAATGTATCAATTTGTCAATACCAAGATTTAAGTCACATGATGCTGATCAACCTCAACTGTCTAGTAAGCCCCATTCAGCTGTGCATGCATTTGTATCGCGTGTTCATGCATTGATGTTTAACTTTGCAGTTTTCTCCACCATCGATTGTAAAAACAATTTTTTTCCAAAAAATCAAACATTTTTAAAATGCATGAATTCATTTATTTATCAATTTATTTCTTAATTGGAGGGGGGGGGGGTGAGCATTGCTGTGTGAGAAATCAAAAGAATTCTTTAATGTTCAGATGAGCCTTTAAAGCAGCAAGTGAACATCCATCTGAAGAAGGAGCGTTTGCGAGGCCTCTGGCCAGAAGTGGACACAGATGGGGTATGACATGGAGGGCTCTCCACATGCTCACCTGCTGAAGAGGGGATTGAGCAACACTCAGTACAACAACAACAACTACAATAATAATAATCATCACAATCATCATCATCATCATCATAATTACACTGACTGAATAAATACTCACTGAAATCAGAAAGTGTATTTGTCGAGGACACCTTCTTACGGCCTAGTTTTGGCATCTGATTGAAGAGATAAAAAAATAAACATCTCTATTAAATGAAAACCATATTTGTAAGTCTGCTGAAAACAGGACTTTTGTTTATAAATATTATATCATATGTAGTCAATGTTTTCTGCCATACCTTTAATTTGAGCCAATTCCTGGGCCTCCCCATGGCTGTTTGCCCATCTGAAGAACTCTGAGGTGATGGAACTGCAGTGACTTCAACATCACACCGTGGAAGCAGCTCCTCCCTCAAGCCAGAGAGCAAGATGGTGTCAAAAGACTCATCCTGTGTCTCCACTGCTCTCTGCAGGACGGTCTCGGATCCAAACTCCTTCAGAAGGAACTTATCCATGGCTTTGTAGATGGTTTGAAGCTTTACGTTGTTCGGATAAGTCTGGAAGTTTGGAGTTCCTGTTGCGCTGCGGAACTCGGTGAGAATTTTCCCAATCAACTCCCTTGAGGACTCCACAGTGTCTGGGGAGGCAGTTGACTGATCTCTGAGTTTGACCAGTAGCCTTAGCATCAGTGCAGTGACCAAGCAGCCATTGTCACTGCTGTCTGCTCCAACCACAGAGGTTCCATCAGTGAAGACATCTGAGTCCAAAATGGAGAACGTAACGCTTGAGTTGCATGGCCGCGAACCTAGTGACAATGATGATTCCACCTGGATGATGTCCGTCACTTGACTAACCATCAACCTTGTGAACAGCTCCAGCACTTTTTTGAGATTTTCAGGAGCTGACTCACGTCTGCCAGTGCCAGAATGGGTGCTCAGGCTTCTGGGTGATGACGGAGTGTCATCACCGAGAGCAGATTCAGTGCACAGAAATTCTGAAAGAAAACCTCTGGATTAGTCCGGAAAACAAACCGCCATACCAACCTGCATCACTCTCAGTGGACACTGCTCCCTCAATGGGAATTTCTTCTTGGTTAAGTGATGGCAACCTAGCCTGCTCATGTCTCTTCAGCTCAGTGTCAACCATTTCCATTACTTGAAAAATCATGACTCTAGTGAAGAGATCTACAACTTCACTAAATCTCTGTGAAGGAGATACAGTGACTCGGCCATGAGGTGCAGAATTAGATCTGGAAGAAACCGCAGATTCCCTAAGGCTGATATCAGCAGGCAATCTTTGCATCAGTTTGGTCATCAGGCAGCTGCATTCATCTTTCTCCAGTTCCAGTCCAAGAAGAGAAGGTGAGGTACCTTTGGTAGTGGCACTATGTGGGCGGCTACTGGCGTAAGAACTGGAAGAAGTTTTGGTCGAGGTCATGTCATTTGCATTCATTGCCACAAGGGGGAGAAAGTATGGCTGCAGCAATTTCTTGATGGCCTCCTCAGCGTATTTGTGAACTACATGAGAGGCACTTAGTGTTCTCTTTGGAGCCACCTTTACCGTGGCAGAGAGCACAGAATCAAAAACAGGAGTGGAAGCTGGACCGCTGTCCTGAATAGCACCCTGAATCTGACTGACAAGGTTGTTGGCAATCTGGTGGATGTGTCCGCTAGCTACCAGCCTTTCAAGGATTTTGGAGATGCAGGCCTGATCGTGGGCTGCACCTCCATGTACGGCTGTAGTGGCTTTGGTGCTGGCAGAGCGCTCAGACACAGAGCACGCTGAATCCTCAGCAGGAGGATGCCATGCCACAGTTTTGCGCAACGATGCCAGGATTCCTTTCATCATGCGTGCCAAATCACCCACAGGTCCACTATGCAATTCAAGGGAAGAGGAGGAGGCACTCTCACTTTCATCCATGACATCCCCATCGATCTTCAGTGGCCCGGGAGATGTGGTCTTTAAGCTACGGCATGGCCTTGAGAAAAAGCACAAATACCAAGAAATGTTAGCATGTCTAACCATACAAAATCAATAGGCTACTACTCAACTTCCTTGTGATAAATTCCAAGTCACACTGTGTAGCCACAAACGGAGTGTTTGACTCTACCTTTCAGTTGATGCAATGGTGGAGAAGGTTGTTGGTGTAGTCGGCCTGCCGCTTTTCACATCTTTTGCCACACCCACATATGCAGGCAAAACAACTGCAATGGAGCTAAGGCTCACAACTTTCAGCACAGCCATGCATGTTTCAGCGAACTGCATACGTGTCATCTGTGTTCAACAGAAAAATCATATTGTGATATTTACTTACATTGTCAAAAAAGAAGCCATGGAAGAGTCTGAAAAGTAACTAAGTAACTAAGGTGCCACAGTGTTTTGGAAGACCAATACTCACAGGGGTCTGTAGCATGCAGCTGAAAACTATCCACTCACTACGAATAAATAAATAAATATATAAGAAAGGAGTTTTAACAAATGGGGCTCTCTATTAATGGCAAATCTCTGTTCTTTCTAGCACTGTGGTTAGGTTAGTTTAAAACAAGACTCACTCCTCCGTGAAATTTAAAATGTATTCCTGCAGAGAACGAAGATCCATCCTCTCCTGAGGAGAGCTTGGTGCAGATCCTGAGTTTGAGCCGTCTTCAAGTCTTGAAGAACCTGGCCGACTCTTAGAAGGATCTCCTAAGCATAAAAATTGAACTAAACATTTCTGTATTTTCAAAATTATCCTTAAGACTAAAACATAATGGGTCTGTGGAAGTTAGAAGAAAGTGCAGATCTATTGAAAGCATGATGGCGCTTACCTTCCATTATTGTAAGATCCTCGCAAACTGTTCTCTTCACTGTCTGGAAGAAAATCACCTTCAGTTATAGAACATGTCTTATCTGTGTTACTATACTGAAGGTCTTTTATTTTCGATTTGTCACGTGTGTTTGCTGTCTGTGTGCTGCGTTTGTCAATCATATGGGTAAAAGGCAGAATGTCCCTCAGGTAGTGGATAGGAAAGTGGATGGATGGATGGATGGATAAGTAGATAGATGGATAGATCAAGAGAAATAAATCTAATCGACTATACACACAATCAGTGGCGCCACTAGAAATTATTTTGGGCCTCCCAAACATTGATTATAATATTAAAATGTTCTTTAGGGCCCCCTATCAGTGCCAGGCCCTTGGAATCACCCTAACTTTTCCCCCCCTGTCGGCGCCCCTGCACACAATGGTTTCTATGTGGTTACAACTGTTTCAAAATAAAGGTCCCCTCTATCATTATATGGCCTGTGACCATCATTAGTATAACATCTGTTTCACTCGTAAACTGATCAAATGAGCACAGCACCTACCAATATACATGCATTGCAGCAAGATAAACATAAATGGAGTAAATTAGCTACATCCATATGACAAAATTTACTTAACACAGATAAAGTGCGATTTCTCTGGGGAAATGAGGTCTAGCTTTAAACCATCTTTGGCTTGTAGAAATCATGATCTTACCTGTTCAGAGTAAAGTTCCCTTATCTAAATGGCAAACCTACAGGGCATTTTCCTCGATGTCCGCTGGTCTTGCCAATAATGAAATGATGATTATGCATCTGAACCAACACTTTAATGTTTGACGTGAAGCTCTTTTTACGTATGCCATTGTGACGTAAGAATGTCTGCAGGTGTGTGGCAGCGGAGGATTTTAAGGCTTCCGCAACGGGTCCGACAAAGTGCAAAATACAGCGCTTTCAACATTCAATTTCATTGTTTTCAAATACAACCATGCACACTAGCGCCGAGCTCTGTCGCCGCCTGTTAATTACGATTCAAATCTATTTTGTCGGAGCCGTTCGATAAAATCCATAGGTGATTCCACAAGCTACTATTCTATGCAGTCTGCAGTGCGCCGCCGGCGTGCGGAAGCAAATGAAATTTCCAGTCACAAAGTTACAATGCAATCCTCACTGAAACAGATTCTCAGCAGCAATGCCAAGTCAAGAGGCACTTCCAAAGCATGCAACGTTCACAGGGGACACACTGCAGATACAAATTTAGGAACCATCATCACTTGACTTTTTAGAGACCACTTAGGGTGAACATTGGTAAAGTGGGACCATTTTTGAAATTTTTCGTTTTCCACTGTTTTGTGCAAAAGCCTTAATGCCACATGTACAAACATGACATATATTTTTAAGTTTAGACTGTCTTTTACACAACTAAGGAGAAAAAAAATAAAAGATTTCCATTATAGATGAAATGGCAATGCTTTAAACATAAACTGGTCAAATTGTAAATCAACTTACAAACATTGGTAAAGTGGGACACGTCATACTGTTAAAGTGGGACACTGTATTTTGCAATAAACAACACATTTTGGCATAGATGTAAAATAAATATTTATTATTTGTGTATAAATAATAAAATTCTGTCATTCATATAATTTACTAAAACATAGCAAAGATTTTATAATGTAATAACAGCAAGAACAGGACATTTTCCTTAACTTAACATTCATCTCACACTTTCTTTCTTTTTTTGGGGGGTCCCTGAAATAAAATTTTACATTAGCTATCTACACTGTAAAAAATCCAAGTTGGAAAGTAGTTGCCTTAACTTAAATAGCTAATTAACAAAGAGACTTATATGACATGGGAGTTGGCTTAACTTACAGTAGTGTTTTGTACGTCTGTTTTTTATAAATGTTGGTAAAACTTGAGCTTCAGAGTTGGGAGAAATAAAATATGTAAGTAATCTCCTCTTAATCAGCTGAACTTGCTGGACGAAGTTTATAGAACTTTTTTGAAACATGGCCACGCATTCTCAGTTGGAGGTAACGTCCAAGAGCTCAGACGAGTCGAGAAGAGTCCACTACTCCATGGTAACGTCGTTGGTAAGCAGACGTGGTGCCGAGTCATTCAAGTGTATGATAGATAATCTTTGCTCTGTCCACGTATATGACTGAAATACTTTCAGTATCTCTGACTAAGACCATATTTCAACTAAGGACGTTGTGTTTTTAAAAGAACGCCACTTCTAGAGAAGCATACAGTTTAGCTAACAGTCACGTTAACTTCAACTGCGGTGAACTTTTTTTGCTGCACAAGTGAGCACTGACTGTAAGGAGATTGTTAAGCATCATTTTACATATTTACCTTTGTTTAATTCTGTAGACTACGCTTGTCAGCCAAAACACGCTAGGAAAGTCACCACATGTGTTACCTAATGTTAGCTTAGTCCATAAATCTGGACTGCTAGATTTCGCTTCACCCCATAGGTAAAATTAGGTAGCGTAGCACGTGGCAAATGGTGACTGGCTAGTCAAGCATAATTCAACTGCAGCTAATACGAGAATTGGTCGGGGAGTTTAACGCCGGAAAAAGGCTGAATATTATTGTTCACAAAGTGTCTTTACAATTTAAATGTATTTTTAAACATGGCTGTCAGTTTAGAGATTTTAGCTGACCTACATGACTTCTAATGGATGAGCGCAGAAGCTGGCCTTTCTGTAGGTTTTAGCATGTGATTGTTATTTGTCATGTAGGGTGTTCTTAATGGCATTTTCCCCTGTTTTGCTATTAATAATCCTGTCGTTGTTTCTTTTCATCTTAGTGTATCCTGATGCAGTGCAAATTTTGCAGATTTTCACACCAGAGCGCAGAAACCCTTTTGAGACACCACCGGATTCACCACAGTCATGTAAGTGCTTGCTGGCCATGTTTTTTTTAACGATTGTCTGCTCATTTAAAACATCTGGTTCATTAAGGTGTCATCTGTCCAAATTCCACTCAAAAACACCTAAACATGTACCGAACACAACATTTACATGTGAATTGTGTACTTTTAAGGATATCTGTGATGAAAAGCAAATTTTCAGTCATTTAGGATTGCATTTAAGGAGTCATCAGACAGTTAGATGCCCATTTCTTAATTGTGAGTTTAAAAGTAATGTGATATCTACTTTTAGTAGTCACAGAAGTAGGACCCATAAACACCACACTGTGAAAGATTTAAGAACAGTTGAAAATAGTATTGTTGAAACAGAAACTGTAGACGAAGAGTCAGTTGGACGGACAGCTAGTAATGAGCATATTCCCTCGACCTCAGCGGTAAGTGATTGTGAGAACAGAGTGGATGCATCCTCTCTTGAACATAAACTCGCTTCACTTTTTCTTTGTATGCAGACAGTCTTGCATATTTCAAGACAAGCCACACAGAAAATTATAGAGGAGTTGATTGACATTGTTCATTATTCAAGATTACATGCACAGCAAAATGTGAGGGAGGTACTTATTAAACACCAAGAAGTTGATGACAATGTTGTTGAGGAGGTGACAGAAGCCGTGCTTAGGGCTAACCCATTGTATGAGGCCACTAAAGCAAAGGGTGCTCTTGCCACTGATTATCGCAGGAACAGTTACTATTTAGAAAACTTTCCAGTAGTACAACCAGTGGAGTATCTTTATGAAAGTATGTCAAAGAAATGCTTTGTCTATGTGCCAGTTCTGCAGATGCTTGACTGTCTACTTTCTTGCCAGGATGTTGTTGGAAACATTAATTTCTGTGGCGAGATGCTTACTGGTGTTTTTCCTGTCATTCAGAGATGGGCGATACTTCCAATACAATAAACTGTTTGGAGAGGAAGAGTCTAGCTTTGCTTTAGCTTTTTACATGGATGAATTTGAACTTTGCAATCCACTTGGTACTTCTAGAAAAAAAACATAAAATCACAGCAGTTTATTGGGTACCACTGAACTTGCCTGCAAAGTTTCGTTCATCTTTGTCATCTCTTCAGCTGGCTGGTCTTGGTAGGAGTGATGATGTGAAGCAGTATGGATTTGAAAGATTTTTTGCCCCCTTGTTGAGAGACATTTCAGTCTTGGAAAAGGAAGGAATATACGTTGAGGCAAAACGTCACAATGTGAAAGCAACCATGTTTTGTGTTTGTGCCGATAATTTGGCAGCACATGGATTGGCTGGCTTTCAAGAGAGTTTTTCTGTTGCCAATTTTTGCAGATTCTGCCTGATCAGCCGAGAGAGACTGCAAGAAACTCCTTGTTCTGATTTTCAACTGAGGACTCCTGAGCAGCATGATCTACTGCTTAAAAATATTCCAGGCAAAAACGCCATTTCTGGTGTTAAAGGTGAGTGCGCTTTAAGCAAACATTTCACCTATTTCCACCCCATCACTGGCTTTCCTCCTGACCTTCTGCACGATATCTTTGAGGGGATTGTGCCTGTAGAATTGTCCTTATGCCTGAAGGAACTTAGCAGGAAAGATTTCATTTCCCTTGGTGATGTCAACACTTCTATAATGTCATTCCCATACATGCACTATGACAAAGTTAACAAACCACACAAAATACCAAAATCGAGTCTTTTGAAAGGTACGGCCTGGGGCAATGGCCATGAAAACTGGACTTTACTAAGGTTATTGCCTCTTATGATTGGTGATCGTGTGCCAGAAAATGAGCCAGCATGGGAAATTCTCATGAATCTAAAAGACATTACTGAGATTGTCGTCAGCACAAAATTCTCGGATGCATCACTGAACTATTTGGAAAGTAAAATAGCAGCCCATCGTAGCTTGCTAATTGAGACTTTCCTTTGATCTGCGTTTACGGCCCAAACATCATTATTTAGAACACTATCCGCATCTGGTTAGGTGTTTTGGTCCCTTGGTTGAACTGTGGACAATGCGGTTTGAAGCCAAAAACAGTTTTGTCCATGATACCCAAAATTTCAAGAACATTCTTGTTACCTTGGCATCCAAACACCAGTTAGTGGTAGCATATCACCTTGATTTAGATGTATTCAGACACTGTATGCATGTTGAGAATGTGAAAGTTGTTGAAGTTGCATCTTTAGATGCATCATGGAGAGATTCTTTTCGGAGAAGGTGTTCACACCTCAATACTGTGTCTGTGTCATCTGATGTCCACATGGATGGAATTAGATACAGAGAGGGCATGATTATCTCTGCAGGTCAGTGTGGTGGTCTACCAGAATTCTATAGAATATATAGAATTCTCAATGCAGAAAAGCTAGGGTTTCTTTGCATAAAGCTCCCATCTTGATGCATAGGGCATGTTAAGATCATTTGAGTTGGATGTGACAAGTTATGCTGAAACTGACATTTTGACATTTGAGGACTTGAATGACTTTTATCCTTTGGTAGCCTATTCTGTCAGGGGGAAACTTCTCGTGTCACCGAAGAAATTTCTGACGCACTGAGTTGATCTCTAGTTACTGACAAGATGTAATGCATTATTGATTCATGATCATTTAAACTGCCTTCTTTGACGGTCTCCTTTAGGTTAATTCAGTATCGGGGGAAAGTAGTACTCAAGAGCAGGGTTTTTTATACCACGTTAATGCTTATATAAACTGCAACATTTCAATTGGTTATCACACATAAATATTACCAAAGTAAACCTTTAATTACTCATCATTCAAATGATGATACATTTTTCTTGTGTTCTGCTTTATTATTTTTAGCGAATGCCTCTGCGTGTAATAATATCGGCATAAAGAAGTTAAGATTGCCAGATTTACCCCACTCAGTGGAAAGTTTAAAAGAAATTTTATAAGACCAGCTTCAGCTGAAAGAGGGATTCAGTCTTCAGTATGTGGACTCAGAGTTTGGAAACGAGCTCTGTAACTTAACAGATATTTCAGAAATTCCACCTGAGAAAGCTAGCTTGAAAGTAATTTATGAGGCAAGCCCTGACCCTGATGAATCAGATGTGTCATTGTCTTCATTGGATACAGCATCACCTCTAAGCTCACCCAGAACATCTGTAGGACCATCACCTGGTAGGCGGTCTTCTCCATGGCCTTCACCTTTTCCAGTACCAAGCTTCTCTTATGATGTTGAATTGCGTCTTCAAAAGGGAAATTATGTCTACAAGGGCAATGGTACTGTGCTCAACATCACAAGAGACATCAAAATTGAAATCCTTGATAAAATTGCACAAGCTGTGTTTGAGGTGACTGCATACCCAGACAGATTGGAAATAGATTCGGTAGCAATGGCTCTGGTCAACAAACATCCCTGTCTACGTGAGCCAGGCAGTGGAAGTGGGTGGAATGGATGGAGAATGAGTGTTGCATTCAAGATGGGAAATTACCGCCAGAAGCTGCGGAATGCAGGCTGTGAAGAAGTTAGAATAAATGAAAGGAGGGGGAGCTGTGAAGAGGGTAGGTCCAGTTTTAAAAAAGCAAGAAGAGCAGAAGTTAATTTCCTTCCTGACCACCCTGCTGGACAAAGTGAAGACGAGTTGGAAAAGGATCGGGAGGCACTATCAGTAGAGATGGAAAAAAGAAATCCAAACATGACTTCCTTGAGAAGGAAAGAAATAATTGACCAGGAACCCCATGTTGATCTGGTGAAGCATAGATGGCCAGCACTCTTCATGGAATCCCGTCAGGGATTCCGTCAGGTTAGTGTGCTTCACGTGTTAAATCTAAAAGTTTTGCTTCTTTCTTTCAAAATCTATCTCCAATTCACCTCCCTGTTGACATGAATATATACTTCCTAGGTAGGCTTCTTTCAAGATCACACACACCTTCATTGACATTCACAAAGCCTCTACAAACCTCAGTGTTGTCACTTTTTCCCTCTACAGGTGAACTGTGAGTTTCAGAGGATAACGATGGTTAACCTGCAACGAACGTTCCTTAATGCACTTGAAACTCACACCCCTAAAATCCTGAAGATGTACAGAACAAGAAGGGCACATTTTGGTGAAGAGATGCTGACACTCCTTGACTCGTTGGATAAGGAGGTGAGTAGCAAGACATTTAGAAAATAAGTCTCTGTGTGTCTTTCTCTCTCTGATGTTAGTGCATGCAAAGTGCAGTATGTCTGGTGGGGTGTGTGTGTGTGTGTGTGGGGGGGGGGGTGACATGTTGTGATGGCAACATTCTGTCGCTCATACACGCTCATTCACTTTCTCTCACACTCACTCACACATACTCTCACCTATACACTCTGACTTTTACACACACACTCAGTCTTACACAGTCAATCTTACACACATTCATTCTTTCACACACATACACTCACTCTCTCAATCACACTTTCATGCACACATGCACACACACCCACTATAAGGAAGTCAGTTTTGCATCTTTCACTGATGCATGTAGAGGGCCTGTCTGTCTTGACTCATGTGTTTGTTTGCTTCCCCCCAGACATCTGACATTTCTGCACACAGAAAGACTGTGGCCCTCAGAGGACTTCCCCTCTTTCTCAGGGATTATAATCTGAAATCAGATTATACATACATTTTTGTGATCAACATGAAGTCTTTTGCTTATCATTGTCTTCATCAGAGGGGTCATATGTTTTGGGATATTTGGTATTCTCATAGTTGGAGAGATTTATTTATTTATTTTAATGATCATCATCTGTACAGTTCTGTAGGGTTTAGCATTGTGAGATTTTAACTGTGTTCCTTTACCTTGGTCATAATGATGTGGACACTCAAATATATCATCTTAGTTTGTGGACCAAAGATCACACACGACTCAATTGATTACATTTCATCAGTATACTTTACTTAAGTCAGTGTCTTACTAAATACCGTCCACTAAAACAAGTTATCAGAAAGGCGGAGCACCACGGAAGTGAATGTTACAGTATGGCAGCACCACACTTCGAAGTGCATCTCGCAGTAGGTCCTCGCAAGGAACACCTGCTCCTGGTTGGCACACGGGCACGGAAGTGCTGATCATCAGGAACATGAACAACAGCGTGATCGCGAAGCTTACAGTACGAATCATCTGATTCAAATGCGCTGATTTTCTCCACTTTGGTGGCATCTCAGCAGGCACCTATAAAACGACATTGGTCACAACTAATCCCAAATACAGAAAATGTATTCAAACATTGCTTTGCGTTTTTAAAAACAATTGTTTACTGATTGGGAAAACTCACAGTTTTGAGGCCGTTGGCAGTGTCTCTTGAACTTCGTCTTTACACAGGCTTAGTTCTTCAAAGATACTAAGCGGACGGTGTTTAGGTGCCTCTAGTGCCTCGGTAATCTCGATTTTTAATTGCGCCTTTCTCTCAGTCCATTCTTCGACCAACTCCGAGCGCTCTTTTAAGGCCGAGCGCAGTTCTTCAAGAACAGCATCTCTCTGCCTCATGCCGTCCTCCTCGTCCTGAACACAGTTCTGTCCAAGTGCATTCTGATACTTCAGTGTACTTAGAAAACTGCTTAGATTTCGGATTTGATCCTTGTTGGCCTCTCTTTGACGTCTGAGGGTTGTGAGTTCTCCGAGACGAGATTCCAACTCGTCTTTGAAATCAGAGTTTTGGGCCTCCAATCCTTTCAGTCGGGACTGCAACGTAACGAGATTTTCTGAATCGTTTGCTGAAGCTTGGCGCAATTCATTCAGTTCTTCGCGTGTAACATCAAGCTGCTTAATTTGTGATGATAGTCTTCTTATAGCCAATTTCAAGTCCAGGGTATCCCGACACAGAGCACGATTCGGTTGTTCCACTGCCTCGTGGGCCTTCTGTATTTCTGCTTGTTCCCTTTCGAGTCTCTTGATGGAGAGCAGGAGAGGGGCCATACCATTCTTACAAGCGTCACTCATTCTTGAAATTGGACTTGATCATTTCCGGAAGTAGAAGATTAATGAAAGTGTTTTATAAAACACAACTAGTTTCCCGTTGATTTAACGTGTCTTCTTGACGATGCTTAATCGCAATATTGAAGCTTGTCCAACGCTAAAAAGAACTAGATGTACCGCATAGCGATACATGGTATGACCGCCGCAATGTATTGAAATGTGAGAACTGTTGGCATGACAAGTGTGTGGTAGAACAGTGTTGTGAGGTGGGAATTAGATTGGAAATTATGTCTTGGAAGTGGGTATGGATGTGTTTTTTGAATGAATGAGATTGTGTGTGATTTTGTAGTGTGTAGGAGTGATTTATGAAAGGGTAGGTGTTGTCATAGTATATATGTAGCCTACATGTGTTAATTTGAACTCTTGCCACTTGGTGTTTGTGTAGAGATGGTAGTCATAAGATTGTCTTGTATGGAGTATTATATAAAAAAAAAAATATATATATATATAGGTCTTTTGACACCTATATATGGCGATAAACAGCGCCCCCTATGACGAAATGTCACAAAATGTAGTACACATGACAAGAAAGCTGTTTAGAGATGGCATGTCAACTTTGATCAAATTTGAGCAATTAAAAGCCAAGATATGTACTTTTGAAATGTTCAATGTTCATTGACGTGTAACTTCGAAACAATTTATCTCAAGATAAATCCTTTGATAACTTTTTGTCAGCATTGTCTGCAGATGACGTATACCAAATTTGGTGAGATTCTCATTAACGGCCTATGACGGGTTCGTTCAGATTCATTTTCGCAATGTTCAAATTTCATGTAAATTGTTTTCGTTGGAAGTGGGCGTCGACCAGTGCTTTCCATGCGTGAGGTTCAATAGATTTCACGATAAAAAAAAAAAATGTTGTAAACATTAGCATTCTCTAGATAATAGGCAAAATGACATTTTCTACAATTACAGCGCCCCCTATGGACCAAATTTTATGGCATGTGCTGTGGTTTCAGAGGTCTTTGTGGTGATCGTACATGACATATTTCGTGCAGTTCCCACCTTCTCGGTCCAAGATATTAGCAACTCAAAATCCCAATTTTTGCATTTACCTTTATCACTAGGTGGCGCTATGCTTCACGTGAGCGTTTATGGGCTGGGTTGATACGTCTCTGTAACACCAACATACTAACACAAAATCGTTATCTTGGGCAAAAATGTTAACGAGTTATTTAACAAAAACAGTTTTTTGTTACCTAGCTTCGGCGATAAACAGCGCCCCCTATGACGAAATGTCACAAAATTTAGTACACATGACAAAAAAGCTGTTTAGAGATGGCATGCCAAGTTTGACCAAATTTGAGCAATTAAAAGCCAAGATATGTACTTTTAAAGAATTTTAAGCTACGTGTTAAATGTTCATTGACGTGTAACTTCGAAACAATTTATCTCAAGATAAATCCTTTGATAACTTTTTGTCAGCATTGTCTGTAGATGACGTATACCAAATTTGGTGAGATTCACATTAACGGCCTATGAAGAGTTCGTTCAGATTCGTTTTCGCAATGCTCAAATTTCATGTAAATTGTTTTCGTTGGAAGTGGGCGTCGACCAGTGTTTTCCATGCATGAGGTTCAATAGATTTCACGATAAAAAAAAAATGTTGTAAACATTAGCATTCTCTAGATAATAGGCAAAATGACATTTTGTACAATTACAGCACCCCTATGGACCAAATTTTATGGCATGTGCTGTGGTTTCAGAGGTCTTTGTGGTGATCGTGCATGACATATTTCGTGCAGTTCCCACCTTCTCGGTCCAAGATATTGGCAACTCAAAATCCCAATTTTTGCATTTACCCTTATCATTAGGTGGCGCTATGCTTCACGTGAGCGTTTATGGGCTGGGTCGATACGTCTCTGTAACATCAACATACTAACACAAAATCGTTATCATGGGCAAAAATGTTAACGAGTTATTTAACAAAAACTGGTTTTTGACACCTAGCTTCGGCGATAAACAGCGCCCCCTATGACAAAATGTCACAAAATTTAGTACACATGACAAAATAGCTGTTTAGAGATGGCATGCCAAGTTTGACCAAATTTGAGCAATTAAAAGCCAAGATATGTACTTTTAAAGAATTTTAAGCTACGTGTTAAATGTTCATTGACGTGTAACTTCGAAACAATTTATCTCAAGATAAATCCTTTGATAACTTTTTGTCAGCATTGTCTGTAGATGACGTATACCAAATTTGGTGAGATTCACATTAACGGCCTATGACGAGTTTGTTCAGATTCGTTTTCGCAATGTTCAAATTTCATGTAAATTGTTTTCGTTGGAAGTGGGCGTCGACCAGTGTTTTCCATGCGTGATGTTCAATAGATTTCACGATAAAAAAAAAAATGTTGTAAACATTAGCATTCTCTAGATAATAGGCAAAATGACATTTTCTACAATTACAGCGCCCCCTATGGACCAAATTTTATGGCATGTGCTGTGGTTTCAGAGGTCTTTGTGGTGATCGTGCATGACATATTTCGTGCAGTTCCCACCTTCTCGGCCCAAGATATTGGCAACTCAAAACCCCAATTTTTGCATTTACCCTAATCACTAGGTGGCGCTTTGCTTCACGTGAGCGTTTATGGGCTGGGTCGATACGTCTCTGTAACACCAACATACTAACACAAAATCGTTATCTTGGGCAAAAATGTTAACGAGTTATTTAACAAAAACTGGTTTTTGACACCTAGCTTCGGCGATAAACAGCGCCCCCTATGACAAAATGTCACAAAATTTAGTACACATGAGAAAAAAGCAGTTTAGAGATGGCATGCCAAGTTTGACCAAATTTGAGCAATTAAAAGCCAAGATAGGTACTTTTAAAAAATTTTAAGCTACGTGTTCAATGTTCATTGACGTGTAACTTCGAAACAATTTATCTCAAGATAAATCCTTTGATAACTTTTTGTCAGCATTGTCTGTAGATGACGTATACCAAATTTGGTGAGATTCACATTAACGGCCTATGACGAGTTCGTTCAGATTCGTTTTGGCAATGTTAAAATTTCACGTAAACCGTTTTCGTTGGAAGTGGGCGTCGACCAGTGTTTTCAATGCGTGAGGGTCAGTAGTTTTCACAATAAAAAGAAAATTGCTGTAAACATTAGCATTCTCTAGATAATAGGCAAAATGACATTTTCTGCAATTACAGCGCCCCCTATGGTCCAAATTTCATGGCTTGTGCTGTGGTTTTAGAAGTCTTTAGGGTGATCGTGCATGACATATTTTGCGCAGTTCCCAGCTTCTCGGTCCAAGATATTGCCAACTCAAAATCCCAATTTTTGTATTTACCCATATCAGTAGATGGCGCTATGCTTCAAGTGATTGTTTATGGGCTGGGTCGATACGTCTCTGTAACACCGACATACTACAAAAATTTCGTGTTGTTGGGTGAAAGGTTCATCGAGTTATTCAGCGAAAACTTTTGCCGGTCTCCCCCTCTTTGACGGACACTGGCACAGTAGGTGGGGGGGGGGGCCCTTGGGGGCCAAAAGCTCATATTCGCTCACAAACTTCTAGGGCTACATGCCTACAAACATTCATCTCCCCCTGAGTTTCAGTGTCCCGGGAATCGTTGACGGAAAATCGGTGAAAAAAAAAAAAAAAAAAAAAGGAAAAAACGTGCAGCAACACCAATATGACCGCTTTCGCTAGCTTGGCTAGCGGCGGTCATAATGATACCTCAGAGACCATTGTGACGTAATAACACCCTTTACAGATTTCCAGAGAAGCTTGCCTGAACCAGGGCAGTGTGTCGCGCAATGAAGTTTGATGACTATCAATTACCACGCAGACGTTTACAAATTGCATGTGAAATGCTATGCGCCATTGTAGTGAACATATAAGGGATCATGTACAGGACATCATTGGGCAATTTATCCCTAATGATCAATTAAAAATGTGCACTTGACTACATTTTTTCCTAATTTTAGTAGCCTACTCGGAGGTCAAAATGCAATTCATTTCTTCGTCCTCACCAAGTCACCATCACTCATACCAAATTTGTCCTTACCTTCAGTCTCATAACTGAACCCTCATCATTTTCAGAATCCTTTTCCTCACACATTCAATACCCCTTGCAATGCATTATCGCTAGACCACGTAGGCCACGAGGTGAAGCTCCAGGACTAGCTTAACATGGTAGTCTAACTTTTATTTAGGTGAAATAGCAACACTGACGTGGAAAGTGGTCTGGAGCATACCGCAAAGATAAAGTTCCTGTTTTCGCGAGTCAGATAAGATGACTGATTTAAAGAGTGAGTGATCAAACTTTAGTGTCCGCTCGCAGATGTTCGCTGAACCTAGTTGTCAAGCCAACAAGGGGTTAGATTGTTTGAGTTCGTCGGAAATTTGTCCACACTGCACGGGCATTCTGACACTCCACCGTACCGGACTCGACATGTCGAACTCTTCGGACTCCGCCAGACATGTGACAAACAAACACGGACTGTCCGTCCACACTGACCAAACTGTTCGTGTTCGTTCTCGTTTGTTCGAGCAGTGTACAAGCTGCTTTCAGTGTTCAGGCAACATAAGGGCCATATGAAAATGCTGACATACCACTGAAATACTGTAGACTACAGTTAATCATTAACAACTACATTGAAATCATGACTATGTGATGGCTACTGTACACTTAATCAGGTAACGCTTAGTGCAAGCCTCCGATACTGTATGCTGGCTACACTGTAAAACATTTTGGGTTGATTTTTGTTGAGCCAACTTAAAAAAGTAAGGCAACCTGCTGCGAGAGATTTTTAAGTTCATTCAACTTCAGGCCTTCAGTAGTTTTTCTGATTTGTCCTAAGCTCACACACAAAAGAATTTTAAGTTGACTCAACTTAAAATCACCAGTGTATTAAAAACTCCCTAATTGCTACAACCACATTTTTCCAGCTGTTACATGATTAGAACCCATGACTTCTTGATTACAAGACCAACTCTCTAACCTTTCCTTCACAGCAGCCAGAACATTGCATTCTGTATTTAACCATCTATTTTAGCATTCAACGAAAACTATAAATGTAGCTTGTATGAAATGATACATGCTACAAAGTAACAAAGCAAAGTAATTTAAAAAAGATGTGATTTACAGTGTTGTGCTAAAATGCATGGCAACATTCAGCAATGCATGTGGCAACACCTTGGGTATGCAGTAGCCTAACGGGGAGAGTTGGCCTTGAATTTAAATGGTTGCAAGTTCAAATCCTGTACCAGTACAAAGGATATCATGGTGCTTGTTAATGGCTGAAGTGCCATTGAGCAAGGAGGCCAGTCCCACATTGCTCCAGAGACTGTCACCATTGCAGTGCCAGTGTACTCAGAAATGAATGGAAAAATGTGTGTACTTTGTCATGCTTCTTTGAGTTGAGTCAACTTGAAGTTCTCTTCTGTGTAAACTCTGTGCAACTAAGTTGGCTAAGTTGAATACAAACTAAAACAACTAAGTTGAATAAACTTAAGTCTCTCACAGCTGGTTGCCTTACTTTTTTAAGTTGGCTCAACATTTAATTTTTACAGTGCCGCATTCTATCTGCTTATAAGGTTGACTGCTTAACTCCGCAATAAGTTGTCTTTAGGTAGAAACTGAATTGAAATAACTTTATTTACACAATATGGACAATAATTGGGTTAAATAGAGTTTGTTGAAGTTTAATAACATACACTATCTCCCGTCCCACTTTAACAATAACTTTTACCCCTACTTAAAATATTTCATCACCGAAAATAATAATTTTTTAACTTCCTGCTAGCTGAATAAGTCACTTTTCAGATGAAAACATTTTTTTAGAGTTAATATCAATATTTCAGCCTTGGGACCCTTAACATTTTTTACCACAGGTTGCTATGTCATTTCACTTACCATTGTTTCTCACGGTCCTGCCTTTGAATGTCATCTGACCACGCCCCCTAGCATGACATTACACTCATGATGCTTTTAATAATTAACCCCTTACACCACAGAGGAAAATTAAAAAACAGTTTTAAACAGTTAAAGTATAAGCTCTTAAAGATATTGATGATGAACCTTAACTGTCCCACTTTACCAGTTCTCCCACTTTACCAATGTTCACCCTATGTTCAGATGTAATCCATTTTCATTGCAACGAGCCATACAGGTAACTACACATTTCAATTTATGAGAGTTGTTAGAAATCCATGTTCAGGGGGAAGGGAAAAAAACATACAAACAAAACAAAAAAAACACCAGAAACAAACCTTGTAAGACAGACCTTTATTTCCACCTTTGTAATTGGAAACATTAAACAGAGCTTTTTCAGAATTACTTGGCAGATACAGGGACAATTTTTGGATTTGAATGTGACAGTGTACAAACCAATTGCTTCATTTCAGCTTCTCTCTTTTTTTTTACACAATTGACAAATGCTCATTTACGAGTGCTCAGCCAGCTTCTCTGCCTTCTCTGTCTCCGCTCCACCTCCTCGATTGGGCCCACCATGTAGAAAGCCTGCTCAGGCAGGGCATCATACTCACCTGGGAGAACAAACATTTTCAGTAACTTATCAAAAACACAGAGATCACCATATTGTCTTTCACTTTTGTGCCTGATGGCAACCATGTTTAACCAGAAACATTTGTGTCCCTGTACCTTTTACATGCAGTGTTGGACTCTGAGGAAAAGGCACGGTTACTGAAGACATGTAGGTAGTATGGAGGCTGTGAATTTACGGGATGGGTGTGCTTTACCAGTGTATCTTGCACAGGAATGACAAGTGAAGAATTGACAAATTTATAAGCCAGTTCAAGGTCATGAGGCTATTGTTAAAGTTTACCTCTGCAATCACATTCCTTTGCATAACATCGCCACTTGGTGGAAAATAGGGGTTAATGCTGTGAAGAATTCACAATGAAATAAATAGCATGCCAGACAGCAACTTCCAATGGACAGAATTCTTGAAAGCCTGACCGTTAATGCACAAACAATTTTAGACCCAGTATGGATGTTTTTCTGCAGTTAAGTTGAGGTAATTAGTAGTCATATTAATATAAATGGGCTTACTTATTAATGTTAATGTCACTGTAATGGTTATTGCTGTACTTCAGTTTGGAAAAGCAGCTATGAAACCAACATTCCAGTGGTTGCATCTTGATCAATATCTAAGCAAAAAGCCACAAGAAGCTGTGGGTTTGCACTGGATATAAGGGGTGTTCGGCACGACGCGAAGCCGAGTGCTATTAAAGCCCCTTAGCAATTCTAAATCCAGCGGAACCCCACAGACTTGAGTAGCTTATTGCTTTTCAAAAACAGTTACAAATGTTTGTTAAAATTTCATTAAATACAGCCACACAAATAAAAAATAAAATAAAATTGTGTATTGGTAAATAACCATTCTGCCGCCGAAATAGTTCCTTTTAGGAAGTTGTTGCTGGGCAACATTAAATGCTACAACGGTGAGATAGACAGAATAATATGAATGAGGCAAACATTCAATATGTTTGTGCTGGATTTACATTTACATTTACATTTATGCATTTAGCAGACGCTTTTATCCAAAGCGACTTACAACTCATCAACTATCAATTGTTCAGGGCCAGTCTCCCCTAGAGCAACTTAGGGTTAAGTGCCTTGCTCAAGGGCACAACGGTGGCAGCCGGGATTCGAACCCACAACTTTTCAGGCTACTTACACGCTAGCCAGGTTCCTTAACCACTACGCTACCACCACCCCCCAACGGCTTGGGACACAATTCAGCCAATCAATCAATCAAGGAACCAAACAAGCAGAAAGTTCCCTGCACACAACACAAATGCACGACCTCAGCACTCATTTAAGTGAGGGACAGACTGGGACAAAAAAATTGGCCTGGACCATCCCACCATTTTCACATAATGCACGATCACTTTTTCAGTAATGATTAGGAGTGTATGAAACAAGTTTAAGGCTATTAAATAAAAATATACAACATCCATGCTATTGATGAAAATGAAACATCCATGCTATTGATAAAAATGAAAGAGCAGTCAACAAGCCTTTCAAAGTGACCTGAAGACAACCCAGAGGAATCCTATTGGCACTGCATGTAAATGGAATACAAAGTAGGCCTGTGAGAGTGATCAGGTTCAATTTAAGGTGGGGGCCTAGTTTTTTCACATGTTTGAAATTGCAGAATGTATCAATTTGTCAATAATAAGATTTAAGTCACATAGTGCCAATCAACCTCAACTGTCTAGTAAGCCCCATTCAGCTGTACATGCATTTGTATCGCATGTTTATGCATTGATGTTTAACTTTGCAGTTTTCTCCACCATCGAAATATAAAAACAGTAGTCAACAAGCCTTTCAAAATGACCTGAAGACAACCCAGAGGAAACCTACTGAGACTGCATGTAAATGGAATACAAAGTAGGCCCGTGAGTATGATCAGGTGGGAGCATAGCTTTTTCACATATGCAGAATGTATCAATTTGTCAATACCAAGATTTAAGTCACATGATGCTGATCAACCTCAACTGTCTAGTAAGCCCCAGCTGTGCATGCATTTGTATCGCATGTTCATGCATTGATGTTTAACTTTGCAGTTTTCTCCACCATCGATTGTAAAAACAATTAAAAAAAAAAATCAAACATTTTTAAAATGCATGAATTCATTTATTTATAAATTTATTTATTAATTGGAGGGGGGTGAGCATTGCTGTCTGAGTGAGAAATGAAAAAAATTCTTTAATGTTCAGATGAGCCTTTAAAGCAGCAAGTGAACATCCATCTGAAGAAGGAGCGTTTGCGAGGCTTCTGGCCAGAAGTGGACACAGATGGGGTATGACATGGAGGGCTCTCCACATGCTCACCTGCTGAAGAGGGGAGTGAGCAACACTCAGTACAACAACAACAACTACAATAATAATAATCATCACCATCATCATCATCATCATCATCATAATTATACTGACTGAATAAATACTCACTGAAATCAGAAAGTGTATTTGTCGAGGACACCTTCTTACGGCCTAGTTTTGGCATCTGATTGAAGAGATAAAAAAATAAACATCTCTATTAAATGAAAACCATATTTGTAAGTCTGCTGAAAACAGGACTTTTGTTTATAAATATTATATCATATGTAGTCAATGTTTTCTGCCATACCTTTAATTTGAGCCACTTCCTGGGCCTCCCCATGGCTGTTTGCCCATCTGAAGAACTCTGAGGTGATGGAACTGCAGTGACTTCAACATCACAACGTGGAAGCAGCTCCTCCCTCAAGCCAGAGAGCAAGATGGTGTCAAAAGACTCATCCTGTGTCTCCACTGCTCTCTGCAGGACGGTCTCGGATCCAAACTCCTTCAGAAGGAACTTATCCATGGCTTTGTAGATGGCTTGAAGCTTTACGTTGTTCGGATAAGTCTGGAAGTCTGGAGTTCCTGTTGCGCTGCGGAACTCGGAGAGAATTTTCCCAATCAGCTCCCTTGAGGACTCCACAGTGTCTGGGGTGGCAGTTGACTGATCTCTGAGTTTGACCAGTAGCCTTAGCATCAGTGCAGTGACCAAGCAGCCATTGTCACTACTGTCTGCTCCAACCACAGAGGTTCCATCAGTGAAGACATCTGAGTCCAAAATGGAGAACGTAACGCTTGAGTTGCATGGCCGCGAACCTAGTGACAATGATGATTCCACCTGGATGATGTCCATCACTTGACTAACCATCAACCTTGTGAACAGCTCCAGCACTTTTTTGAGATTTTCAGGAGCTGACTCACGTCTGCCAGTGCCAGAATGGGTGCTCAGGCTTCTGGGTGATGACGGAGTGTCATCACCGAGAGCAGATTCAGTGCACAGAAATTCTGAAAGGAACCTCTGGATTAGTCCGGAAAACAAACCGCCATACCAACCTGCATCACTCTCAGTGGACACTGCTCCCTCAATGGGAATTTCTTCTTGGTTAAGTGATGGCAATCTAGGCTGCTCATGTCTCTTCAGCTCAGTGTCAATCATTTCCATTACTTGAAAAATCATGACTCTAGTGAAGAGATCTACAACTTCACTAAATCTCTGTGAAGGAGATCCAGTGACTCGGCCATGAGGTGCAGAATTAGATCTGGAAGAAACCGCAGATTCCCTAAGGCTGATATCAGCAGGCAATCTTTGCATCAGTTTGGTCATCAGGCAGCTGCATTCATCTTTCTCCAGTTCCAGACCAAGAAGAGAAGGTGAGGTACCTTTGGTAGTGGCACTATGTGGGCGGCTACTGGCGTAAGAACTGGAAGAAGTTTTGGTGGAGGTCATGTCATTTGCATTCATTGCCACAAGGGGGAGAAAGTATGGCTGCAGCAATTTCTTGATGGCCTCCTCAGCGTATTTGTGAACTACTTGAGAGGCACTTAGTGTTCTCTTCGGAGCCACCTTTACCGTGGCAGAGAGCACAGAATCAAAAACAGGAGTGGAAGCTGGACCGCTGTCCTGAATAGCACCCTGAATCTGACTGACAAGGTTGTTGGCAATCTGGTGGATGTGTCCGCTAGCTACCAGCCTTTCAAGGATTTTGGTGATGCAGGCCTGATCGTGGGCTGCACCTCCATGTACGGCTGTAGTGGCCTTGGTGCTGGCAGAGCGCTCAGACACAGAGCACGCTGAATCCTCAGCAGGAGGATGCCATGCCACAGTTTTGCGCAACGATGCCAGGATTCCTTTCATCATGCGTGCCAAATCACCCACAGGTCCACTATGCAATTCAAGGGAAGAGGAGGAGGCACTCTCACTTTCATCCATGACATCCCCATCGATCTTCAGTGGCCCAGGAGATGTGGTCTTTAAGCTACGGCATGGCCTTGAGAAAAAGCACAAATACCAAGAAATGTTAGCATGTCATAACCATACAAAATCAATAGGCTACTACTCAACTTCCTTGTGATAAATTCCAAGTCACACTGTGTAGCCACAAACGGAGCGTTTGACTCTACCGTTCAGCTGATGCAATGGTGGAGAAGGTTGTTGGTGTAGTCGGCCTGCCGCTTTTCACATCTTTTGCCACACCCACATATGCAGGCAAAACAACTGCAATGGAGCTAAGGCTCACAACTTTCAACACAGCCATGCATGTTTCAGCAAACTGCATACGTGTCATCTGTGCTCAACAGAAAAATCATATTGTGATATTTACTTACATTGTCAAAAAAGAAACCATGTAAGAGTCTGAAAAGTAACTAAGGTGCCACAGTGTTTTGGAAGACCAATACTCACAGGGGTCTGTAGCATGCAGCTGAAAACTATCCACTCACTACGAAAAATAAATAAATAAATAAATAAATAAATAAGAAAGGAGTTTTAACAAATGAGGCTCTCTATTAATGGCAAATCTCTGTTCTTTCAAGCACTGTGGTTAGGTTAGTTTAAAACAAGACTCACTCCTCAGTGAAATTTAAAATGTATTCCTGCAGAGAACGAAGATCCATCCTCTCCTGAGGAGAGCTTGGTGCAGATACTGAGTTTGAGCCGTCTTCAAGTCTTGAAGAACCTGGCCGACTCTTAGAAGGATCTCCTAAGCATAAAAATTGAACTAAACATTTCTGTATTTTCAAAATTATCCTTAAGACTAAAACATAATGGGTCTGTGGAAGTTAGAAGAAAGTGCAGATCTATTGAAAGCATGATGGCGCTTACCCTCCATTATTGTAAGATCCTCGCAAACTGTTCTCTTCACTGTCTGGAAGAAAATCACCTTCAGTTATAGAACATGTCTTATCTGTATTACTATACTGAAGGTCTTTTATTTTCGATTTGTCACGTGTGTTTGCTGTCTGTGTGCTGCGTTTGTCAATCATATGAGTAAAAGGCAGAATGTCCCTCAGGTAGTGGATAGGAAAGTGGATGGATGGATAAGTAGATAGATGGATAGATCAAGAGAAATAAATCTAATAGACTATACACACAATCAGCGGCACCACTAGAAATTTTGGGCCCTATGACAGAAAATTATTTTGGGGCTAACAAACATTGATTATAATATTAAAATGTTCTTTAGGGCCCCCTATCAGTGCCAGGCCCTTGGAATCACCCTCACTTTCCCCCCCCTGGCGGCGCCCCTGCACACAATGGTTTTCTGTGGTTACAACTGTTTCAAAATAAAGGTCCCCTCTATCATTATATGGCCTGTAACCATCATTAGTATAACATCTGTTTCACTCGTAAACTGATAAAATGAGCACAGCACCTGCCAATATACATGCATTGCAGCAAGATAAACATAAATGGAGTAAATCAGCATCTACATCCATATGACAAAATTTACTTAACACGGATAAAGTGCGATTTCTCTGGGGAAATGAGGTCTAGCTTTAAACCATCTTTGTCTTGTAGAAATCATGATCTTACCTGTTCAGAGTAAAGTTCCCTTATCTAAATGGCCAACCTACAAGGCATTTTCCTCGATGTCCGCTGGTCTTGCCAATAATGAAATGATGATTATGCATCTGAACCAACACTTTAATGTTTGACGTGAAGCTCTTTTTACGTATGCCATTGTGACGTAAGAATGTCTGCAGGTGTGTGGCAGCGGAGGATTTTAAGGCTTCCGCAACGGGTGCGGACAAAGTGCAAAATACAGCACTTTCAACATTCAATTCCATTGTTTTCAAATACAACCATGCACACTAGCGCCGAGCTCTGTCGCCGCGTGTTAATTACGATTCAAATCTATTTTGTCGGAGCCGTTCGATAAAATCCATCGGTGATTCCACAAGCTACTATTCTATGCAGTCTGCAGTGCATAGAATAGTAGCGGAAGCAAACGAAATTTCCAGTCTCAAAGTTACAATGCAATCCTCTCTGAAACAGATTCTCAGCAGCAATGCCAAGTCAAGAGGCACTTCCAAAGCATGCAACGTTCACAGGGGATACACTGCAGATCAAAATTTAGGAACCATCATCACTTGACTTTTTAGAGACCACTTAGCTACAGATACTTTACCAAAAAATGACTAGCGTGTTAATCTAGTAAAAGTCTTCAAGTCACTCATATTCACTGTACTTAGATACGATAAGTAATCTTTAATTAAATGTACTTAAGTAATGAAAGTAAAAGCACTAGTAGGCTAAAAGTAGTAGTAGTCTGCTAAAGGTGCCCTGTCACACAAAACTGTTTTTACCTGTTGTTTTTAAAAATTATAGGTCTATAGGAGTTTGAGTTATCTGGTGCATGTGAAAATGTAATAAAATCTTTGTCTGCAATCTTCGCCTTTGTCTGCAATAGCCAATGGAAAGAAATAAACAGAAATTAGACCAAATCAAAAAGTTAATCAAGTTTACCCAAGATAGACCAAGCTTAAGCTATTGGCTGATGGCACTGGATTATCGCCCAGTCCACTCTGTTCTGTATTGATTCTTTCCCCCCTCATGAAATCTTAACTATGCAATGCGAGATCATTGAATAGCCGAGAAATAGATGACAGGCAGAACAACGTCTCGTTTTTAGTATGCTGATTACAAGGTTGCAGTGGATTTTTGGAGCGCCTTGAATGACTTGTCAACTTTGGCGAAAACAACACGCTTTGTAAGTTTGGTAACACTTTATATTAGCACACACAGATCCGCCATTAACAAGCTGCTTATTAACATGTAAATTAATAACGCAGTAGTCATTTGTTAGTCGTTATACATCACTTATTAATACCATATTCTGCATGAGCTTATTCTATCCATAGAAGACCATTATCTAAGAAATTCGCCAGCATTACTTCCTAATTACAGGTTACTGATAGTAAGTAAATTAGTTGTTGTATATGAATTATGGTATTAATATGCTTTGCTCAGTAAGGGACTTATAAGTGCTAGTACAACAGGAACAGGTATTCTCTGAAACAATTATTCTCAATCAAAAAAATTTAATTAGGGCTTATTTGGACAAGGCTTGAACTTGTAGCTTTGGGTTTTGTTCCTATGAATAGACCGTCTTTTCTCAGTATTAGGCCTAGTGAGAGAGAATAATTGCTCCTGTTGGCTACTACTGTCTTATAAGCCCCTTACTGACCAAAGCATATTAAAATCATAATTCATATACAACAACTAACTTACTATCTGCGAATAAACAGTAATTAGGAGTCAATATTGGAAAAATTCTGTATATAGCGTTGTTAAGGTCTCCTTTTTACATTTTACAATTGAAAATTTAGTGGAGTAAAAGTACGCAATTAACTCATTTAACTCAGTTAAGTAAAAGTTGGCAGTTATTTAACAACTCAAGTACAGTTTAGTTTACTCAAAAAATACTTGAGTACTATAGTTTTTATTATATTTTTACTTAGTTGCTGTACATCTCTGCCCAAACTTCAGTGATCGTTTGAAGAGCTGGAAAGTTAATGTTGGCTTATTAACATTGGCAAGCTGAGCATTCTAGTCAGCTGAAATAGCCTAGTCTTTTCCTGAATGGATCTGGACGTTCGTGGAAAGGGAATTATGAACTTTTTCTTATGGAGAGAAATTAAAGGAGAAAGCATTGGGGTGACCAAAACGGTGAGTTTAACGCATTGCAGTGCTTTGTTCTATTTTCAGAATTCACATGATAAAAAATGTTCAGTTATTTCAATTCAAATATCCATCTTTAAGACTAATCAGCAAATATATCATGTATGTTATCTTTTAATTTTACTGCTATTCGAGTCTGTTTTTAATGGTAAATACTGAATTTAAAACAAATGTAAAAATGAGTCAATATTCAATTTCTGCGTCTTGGTTGTACTGAACCATCCGCGCAAAGGGATGTCCCAGTCTTTGTAATGTCCTAGTTCAGCTGGCACCACTGGCTATTCGTTGAGGAATAAATGAGATGGATGGAGTTATCAAGTCCAATTCAGATTATAGTGCATCAAGTATTTTCGAGACATACAGTAGGTCTATGACTACCAGACCAACTGGGGGCGATTGAGGACTACTCAAATCCCCAATCCCACTTAATCTGGCAGGTCAGAGGGGACCCCTCAATGGTTAGGCTACGATAACGCTGTTAGCTGTAGCCATGTGTCGCCAATATTTGGGTTCTATGTAGAGTGAAACTTTGTTCGGTTGATAAATGGTTTTACTTAAGGTGCGTAACCCCCACTCACTGTGAATAAACAAAATTCTCTACAAACATGCTGTAGGCCACAAGCTGCCCATGTTCCAATAACACATTCTCGCAAAACTGATGATTTGCCTGCTATTGCCGCAGAGACACAGATGCCTTTGACTTATTACTATGACACGATTATGGCGATGAATGACCTCAACCTCACAAGCAAAGCGTCCATCAGATGAACGGATACTTCTGGGCTACAACGGACTAGTCCACAGTCAGTTTATCAGGTAGAACACAATGCACTTTGATTATTCACTAGTTAGCGATGTTTGAAAAAGAATATTTTGCACAATAGGGTGTCAAACCAGGCCCTGTGGAAAGGATGACTGTCTGCTAAACCAAAGCAGAGAGCAACAACTGACTTGTTAGCAGAACTTTAGTTTCTATCCATTTATTTCTGTCGCACACCCTTATTAAATGGAGAATCTCTCAGAATAGAATGGCATATTTTACTGACCCAGTGTAGACAGGGAATAGTCAATGCTACATGACAACCTGACGCTCGCTTGCAGGTAGGACACGGTGTAGAAGGTTAGAATGGATGGGAAAGAACGGAATCGTGCTGTGTAATTCCTTTGTAAGATGGACATTATGAAAACAATGTTGTTACTGTCAGGCACAGACTAGACAAGACTTGAGTTTTCAAACAAAGGGGATTTATTTTCAAATAAACAGAAATCAACTTAGGTCAACATCCACTACACATAGTGGAGGATAAAGAGATTCTAATAAAGCACAGGAGATACACGAAGGAACTAACACACAAAAGATCGCTGAACTAATACAGGCACTAACGAGGGGAAACTAAGAACCAAGGAAACAAACAAACGATCCAGTGGGAAGTCCTGAACGCAAAGGAACGCAAAGGGGGGCAAAGGAATCAGAGTTCGCAGGAGAAAGCAGGTAACACGACTGACGCGGAGCAAATCCAAAGATGAATTGACGAGGCCAGACATCAGGGAACCAGGGAGAGACACTTAAGTAGCGTGGAGACCAGGTGAAGGCAATCAATAAACAGGTGAGGGTGAACATGCACTAGGAAGTGGCTGAGAACGGGAAGACGAGCTGTGGGTTTGTGAGGTGGAGTGAGGGGGCGTGGTTGTGGCTGGGTCTGATGCAGACCTGACAGTTACTGCTGTAGCTAATAATAAAACCAGCATGACTGCATTGTTCAGTCCACATGAACTGTGTTTATTTCTCTCGCACTTTTCATGTATATCTCAACTCATGTATGCAACTCCGTGCTACTGCGCCCTAGTGACGGCTCCTTAAAAATGCAGGACAAAACACCTAGCCTATTACCAGCCAAAACAACACCAACATGGGAAGTAGTTGAATAGGTGAGATATTGGAGAGTTTTAGTATTGATAGTACCAGACATCTGGGTCATAATTTCTCTTTTACATGGTAATTGGGTTGTAATTTTCCCTATATTGTTGCCCTCATAATTCCAGTAGTAATTACCCATTAATGCAGAATAGGTTTTTGGAATAGTTAAGGCATTTCTTGGTAATTCGTGTCTCTTTACTCTGTAGTTATAATGTAGAATAATTTGACCTGTGTTTGTTACCTTGTAATTTATTGGATATACCTAGTAATTGGGGGACTGGTTACCCAAAACAGAACTCAAAGAAGACTTCACAAAGATTAACTGTGTACTCATGTCACTGTTTTTATTTTATAAAAAAGGACAATAGAAAGGCCTCAGGATAAACATGACAAGAATGTGCAGATACGTGTATGAGGAAAGTTTTCAACAGAAACATTGTAAGGGTTTGACTTTCCTGTAGTGAAAGTAATCCTCAAAGGCCAGTGTGTACACAATATGATATCCATCTGTCTACGTTTTCATGATATGGTTAGACACTCTTTTTGACAACTCGGAATAATTCACATTTTTACAGGTTCCATAGTAGTTCACTGGGGACATACACACACACACAAACAGACAGACACATAAACACACACATGCGCACACACACACACACAAACATTGAAGGGAAATCATTTATTTTATACGTTCTACCTACATAGCAGTTTTTCTTCATAACATCCTGTGACATCAATTCACACCCAGTTGTACATAGTTGTTGTACTCTATATTACAACTTAACAAAAACATTTTTCCACTTCCTCTCAAATTGTTCATATCCAGTAACGCATTTTGACACTGGGAAAACTTTGTGTGTATTCCAAGCTAGTTCTCCTCAGCTTTCTTGAAGATTGTAAGAACCTGTAGAAACCACCTGATGTTTATCTTCCTCCTGTAACATAAAGAGACCCGCCTTGTATATGCTTGTACTTGTATGATGCATAAAGTGTATCAGGTTAAGGGTGGTAATGGTCCAAAAATGTCCGTTGATTTTAAATGAACAAGAGGCAAAGGAAAACTTACTGCCAGTCCAGACAGGGTCCCAAGTCCAGTTGTGGAATCAGACACACTGTCATACATAGGATTGCATATGTTTGAGTCA